>RCNN01000008.1:0-195912 GCA_003667245.1 Heterostelium multicystogenum | reverse complement strand
TCCAACCAACCACTATTCAATTTTTTTAATATACTTCTATATATACTTACAAATACATACAGATACTTACAATTATACTGATAATAATACAAAATTGTATTAAAAGCCACTTTCAAACAATAAGATTCTCACAATCTTTGACCTCTTGTAGACTCTGGTGTAACTCTGTTGGACTCCGATCTTACTCTATGACTTTTAAACTGCTGTTTGGACTATATTCATAAAAGATTAATTAATATTTATATTCTATAGATTTGTTATTTAAATTTATAATACTCTTGATGATGATATGGTGTCTTGGACAAATCTATTGTTGAGGTTGGTACATCTAAGATTCTTTTGTTGACTCTTACCAAAGTAGTTTCTAATCTATCCATAGGTACACTAGGTTTATGTTTCTTGCCCTATACAAATAACAGATATATTAATTAACAATTTAGAATTATTTTAACACTCTCTATTACCATTGATGATATGGTGTCTTGGACAAAATCTGTTTTTGATGGTTGGTACAACTAACCTTCTTTTAGTCACTCTTCCAGAGGTTTTTTTTCTTGATCCAAAGATTTAATCCTAGGTTGTTTCTTGGCCTTTTAAACTTCAATTAATATTATTTAAGTATTGTTATAATATACATACGCCAGATGAAATAGTATGATTTATGAATCTGTGTGATGATTGGTACCTCTAACGTTCTTTTAGTCACTCTTTCCAGAGGTTTCTTTTCTTGATCCAAATTTTCACTTGGAATCTGTTTGGCCTGTATTTATCTATTTAATAAATAATTATTGATATTTATAATCTACATACGTTTGATGACACTGTAGGATTCATATATTTTTGTTGATGCTTGGTACAGCTAACTCTCTATGGGCAACTCTTCCAGAGGTTTATTTCCTTGATCCAAACCTTTTTTTTGGAATCTGGCCTTTAAATATTGATTAATAATTTACATTAATAATTTAATAGTATTTTCACTTAACATACCAGTGATGAAACTGTTTGGATTTATATAATGTTCCATAATGTTTGGAACAGATATCATTTCTTCTAATGACATTTAGCAACATGACTGGAGCAATTGGTGTACTATTTTTACCATTCTTAGCCTTCGAAGATTCTGTTGGCATCATGAAATGTCATATTTGTGTTGAAGTGGCTGTTGTTGTGATTGATTCACTTTGGTTACAAGTGAAAAATCTACATTCTCTAATTTAGTAATACTAGCGTTGTATCTTGACTCTTGGAGAGCCATGCTTTTACTATAATATTTGTGTTATATTAAATAATTATTCATATTTATAACTCTTGTAAAAATGATTGATAATTAAATCTGTAAATAATGATAAATCTAAAATTAATTAATTAACTGTAGATAATAAAAGATATTAATTAAATAATTTGTTTAATTCTATCTTAAAACTAAAATGAGTATAGTTTAGAGTTTATATATCAAAGCAGCTTGTAATGCTTGATTAATTCAAATTCAAATTCAAATTGGATAACCGTTATAATATTTAAAACATCAAGTATATTTTATCATGATGAAGTTGTTGTTGAATTCGGTAACAGTTTTAGCATTGATATATTTGCAACATATTCCAATCTGAGAACATCGGTATTTTATTAACATGAAATTCAACCTATTGAAACATACAATTTTTTATTAAATATATATATTTCTTTGCACATATCCAATTATCATCACAATCATCAGTTGATATGATCGTTGTGAAATGGAAAGAGAAATGTCCATAGTCTGTTGGTGTTGATAGCTGAATATCATTAGACCTGTCTATGAAATTTTGTATGATGCTAAAAACCTTTCTGTGGAGGAAGACTAAGTGATATTTGGGGAGAGATATCCACTTTGAATTTTGGAATATTGTGTGGTTGTTCACAAAATGAAAATAGTGAGATTTACTTTGATACCACGATGCGACTCTATTGAGACTTCCATAATTGTGTCGAAAATGAATGTTATTGATATTTATAGAAAAATTAGTTTCATCATGAAGCATAGCATTAGTTTAAATTATAGTTACCTAAAAACCGTTGTGAATATCATTAATGTCTGATCACCAAGTTGATTGTCTGATAAAACATAAAGACATATTGATTGTGAACTGACTCGAATTGCTTTCGATTTGCCTAAGAAAGAGAATTCCAGTTGATGAATTTGACCAATTGTGAATCCATTCAATATTGTCTACAAACGATCGTACCAGAGAGAGAATAGATAATCATTTGAGGGAGTCCAGCCAGTGAACTTTTAAATACCTGATGCCAGTTCTCGATTGAGTAAACAATTTATAATATCTTTAGTGGTCTCAAGAAGACATTTTTGTAGTGAAAGAATGCTGGATAGGATCCAAAGTGAGATTATTCGACCTGCAATATATAATTTGTAAGGGACAGTGAAACTCTCTCGATCTTTGGGGTAACATACCGAATTGACCAGGCTCTTGATTTTAATTAATACTTTGCTTTCTATGTTATGATTGATTGAGATCATCATTTGATGACATACCTGAAGTGGGGGTTTATTGATATCCATTAACAAACTCTGCATAGCTAAACATACCAATATTATGAACATTTAATCTAGCTTTAATATCATCGTGCATTCCAATCAAGGTCTAATGTCTAACATGTTTCTTTACTTGTCTATAATTATTACCAATTCTATTGTGTCGATATATTACTGGAGTTAATTTTAGAGAAAGAGAAAAGAGAAAAGTAGCGCAGTTTGAGTTGCTTGTTTGTTTTTTTCCATACCTCTTCCAAAATACAATAAACATTAAATTTTAAGTAAAAATTTGAAAAGAATTTTGCACATCAAACTGTCCAGTTGGGTTTATTGAAAACTTCTTATTTGATCAACGACTCTGGTCAGTTTCTGCCAAGCCAAATACTCCTTCTCTGACTTTGTAATCGGAAGTCCACTCAAGTCACCAATGTCAGAGTTTCTAGTGCCTGTTAGGTTGGTCTTTCTATGTTTCTTTATTGGTTGGAGTTCAACTTCGCCATGTCCATCGTCCTGGTTGTGATCTTCGTCGTCTGAATCATCACGATAATTGAATTTGCTTACCAAAGATAGTCGGTGAGGTTTTTGCAATTACATTGTTGTTGATCAGGAGTTGAGCAATGTTAGCATCTTCGGGTGATGAAAGCCGAAGTGAAATGGCCTTGTGAGCGTTTCGTTCGTTGCTAAGTATGCAAAAGCCAACAATGAATGGGGGACGACGACTTGACCAAACAAGTATCCAGCCATTGGTTCCGTTTGTCAAGAGGCCAAGGACACTGTAATTGGATTTGACACTAATGACAGACACTCCACGAGTGCTTGAGGCAAATGTTCTGAAATGTCCTTCTCAGGAGTCTTCAATTCGATGAAGCAGCGGACATCCAAAGACAAGAGTCCAGTGACTGGAGTAGTAGAAGAGACAATGACAATATCTGTTGTTCCAGAGAGTGTGGAATCGAGAAATTCTTGACGATAGAGTTTGCTGTTTGTTGAGACATTGCGATACACCAAACCATCAGGAAGTGGGTACTCTTTCTTCAACCAATCAATGACCAGAGGGACATTCTCATTCTCATCATACAGTTGATGAGTAGTTTGATGTTGAAGTAGTCTCTCCACCAATTCATCCTTATTGCCATCTGTTTCTTGATTAATGTCCTCCAACATCTTCTTGAGTTCGAGCATCTTCTTTTTGTTTAGCTGTGCCTTGGTATGAGCCTGTTGCTTCTCTATCCACGTGTAATGCTTGGATTCCTCTTTATTGGGAATCTCTTCGAATCGGTAGAGTTTCAAAGTCAGGAAATTCGCGAGATCCTCCCATATCTTCATTGTGACATCTGTGAAGAAGATCGTTTTCGCCTTGCGCTTGTGGAGGATCAATTGCACGCCCTCTTCAAGACTCTCCAGGTTCTTCTCCATACGATGCATTTCTTGAGGTCGAGTAAGCATGAATGTCAGTACCGAGCCAACATCCCTAGCTCTTATCTCTACTTACCACTTATCCAAATATCATGTCCTACTGAAACCGGGCTTCTGTATTTATGTTGGTATTGTAGTAAGAAGGATAAGAAGAATGGTTTGAAGATGCGACATGATTTGGATATTGATTGAAACATACGAGTTTGCTGCGTTTGAGCTCTATTTTTTAGTCTTGAAGCAATTCCATCTCTAATACCAATCTTTATGAGATCTTCTTTTGAATTGGTAACTATGTATTCTCCATCAATAGCCTTGTCATAGATATATTTGGCTTCATCTTCATTCCCACCACACGACTTTAAAATTGAAACAACATCTTCACATGTCGTTTCAGAAGTGATTTGTTTTTTAGAAACAGAGAAAGATGAAGACATATTGTGTTGAAACTAGTAAAATTACTAAAGTGATAAATAAAAATAAAGAAGAGTAAACAATAATAATTAACTAATTGTTGATAAAATGAAAAATAATAATGAAAATAATATTCATAATAATAATACTTTATGATGATGACAAATAAATAAATACAAATGAAATGAAAGTGCACTATGAAACTTTTTTTCTAAACAATTATTTAGACAAAATTAGTAAGGTGCGGTTTCTGTTATTTATTTAGATTCTGGAAAAGCCAACACTACTGGAAATGACCTTTATTTTCTTGATAAATCCATTATCTGTTCTCAAACTGTGAGTCTTTTGATATCTATCTGAAATCTGAATAATCTATCAGAATTGTTGTTGAGCAGTGCTGAAATCTGCTATTTTTGATTTTATGATTATGATCAATTCTTTATATGGCGAACGGATTTAAATAGTCGAATTGAGAATAGATAAAAATTGATGTTAATTTTTATCTAATTCCATTTTTGACATTCTGCTTTCTATTGTGTGATGTTAACACTGATATGATAAATAAAACAATTAGAATCATTTAGAATACCTAAATCATAAATAATGGTTTCCTTAAAAACCTTTGTCACTACAACTATAATCTTTGAGTTAAGTTATTGATGATACCTAGTAGTTATGATACACTGCCTTTAGTCTATGCTACTTTAAAAATTCTTGACTGGAACGATCTAAGCAAATATCTTAATTGAACTGGTCCAAATGAAATTAAACTTAAATAAATAGTAATGGCTGTTACAGAAATTTGATTGAGGCTGTTGTCCTATTTGGAATCCAGTACTCCATTTCGGGACTACATCCAATAAATTAGACTTGTTGAGTTAAAATCTGCATTCATACAAAATAGTTACCTGAAGTCGAATACCTTAGAATTGTAACATCCAAGACATCCATAGTAGCCATAAAAGAACTAGCAGGTAGATTGTCGATTATACTTCTATTTAGTTCTGATCGTGGAGATATCGATTCGAATCTATTTATTTAAAAATTATTTGAAATATGAAAATCAAAGATATAGCGTAAATGCTCTTTTAGGCCATCATTAATGAATTTCTTTTAGAATTAGTCCTATTGTCATAAATGAGATACTGTATGCTTATGTGACCATATAGAGTGATGAATTATTGTCTCACCAAACTTCATATAACTTAATCTTCGACCTACAATATATAATTAGTAACAACTCTTTTAAAATCTGCTTATATAACTATATACCAATCAATTATACCTTCGATGTCCAGCCTACTTAGTAGTGAGTGTCGTAGTTGTAGTAATCAATCACAAATCCTTATACTAAAATACCTACCTACCATTTCTTATTTTGTTTTGTGTATTGAAAAACAATCTATTGTTTTTCCAGTGACATTTTCTTTTCCTTTAAGGCTGTCAAAGAAAAATATATTGTTGGAAATTCAAAATTACAGTATTCCAATAATAGTTGTAGGGTAAGATATTAAATCTTCAATATGAAGTTTGTTTTTTCCAGAATTTTACTTTTAAGTTTATGAAAAATAAAAAACATAATGAAATTATTCAATGATTTAAAAATTCTAGTTTATTCGCCAGTTGTCACTCACACAGCTTTGCTATAACTTTAGCCAAATGATCTGACATCTTTTTATTTGTTTTTTAAAATGATAATTAAATTTATTTGTTTCAATTACAAATGAGAGGTTCATTTGTTAATTGTATAATTAATTCATACAAAACAAACAGACTATTCATGATTATTTTAATCATCTAGATCTGCTTGCTTGGCACACTTGGAGCAGATTGGGTTTACGTGCCATCCACCATTGGTACCACATAAGTCTGGGTATATAGTGTCGGTCTTCTTGGCCAAGATACCACCAATGATTTGTGCTGGCAAAGCGTTACCGGCAAGACCGTAGGAGAGCGCGTTGAGTTGGTTGGAGAGCATAGGGATTTGACCGAGACACTTCTCGCAGCAGTACAAAGTTTGGATGGAGGTACCGTAGATGACCTTGGCAAATCCAGCCCACATGGCAGCAGATTGGCACATTGGACATGACTCACCAGTGGTGTACAAGCTGTATCCTTCCCATGTGTTCTTGTTGTGAATACGTGAACAGTTCATGATGGCAACCATTTCACCGTGTAGATAGAGGAAGCTCGGTGTTGTTGAGACCAGTGCAGGCGACGGTACCATTTGGAGCAACGATGACGGTGGTGAATAAGTTATTTTCGGCGACGGCGAGATTGTAAGCAATTTGCATGTACTTCTCGTGGTATTTACGCTCAGCACGAGACAAATCCTCTGGGTACAAGACTCGAGTTGGACGTGGCATTTCAACGAATGGATTGTCACAGGCCATGGAGATTGCGACTGTCAACAAGACAAGAGCAACAATATATTTCATCATTTTCAATAGATAAGTTTCAATATGAGATTATTAGTAAAATTATTGGTATTTGTTTTGTTTTTGTTTTTTCGATTTTTTAATACAGATAGTATCTGTATATCATTTCTTTGGATTTGTTATTAATAATTAGGGATCAACACTTCTTATTAAAGTTGTAGTATCTATAATGACTAGCGGGAAGATTAGAGTAAATAGCTAAAGTTGACTTTTAATGTAAAGAAACTCAACAATGTTATTGAACTTGAGGTAATGTACTTCAAAGCATTTTAGATCAATTTAATTCCTCAGAAATTAATTTTTACTTATATGTTTAAAATTAACTTTGTTAATTCATTTTCTTTCCAATTTCAGAATAATATTTTGCAAAATTATTAGAGCTCTTTGTGTAGTGGTTATCACATGACCTTTACACGGTCAGGGTCGTGGGTTCGATCCCCACAAGGAGTATCATTTTTAAAAAATTGAAACCCGCATGCAAAATCATTTTTTCCTTATTAAAATTCTTTTGTAACGAAGAGACAAAGCAGAAGACTTGAAATCACTAATGTTAATACTGTGGTAAAAATCATGATTTTTACGTTATATAGTTTCTTATTTCGAGATTCTGGGATTTCCTAGAAATCACTCCTATTTCTTGGAAATCCATCTTACATCTTTAAAAACACAAAAAATTTTCCAGGTAGTCTAATCAAATCTTGATTCCATTGCTCTGTGTACCTATTAATATTAAGATACTCAAAATTTTTATTCGACTAACATTTGCAATTATTTGAGATTAATTTCTCAAACAAATTCCGAAATTTAATTTAAATCAAGACTAGAATTTGATTTCCTATATTCAAGTTGTTTTTTTAGATAAAATAACAAGTAACTAATAAAGAATTTAACATTAATATATATATATATATATTGAATAAAAACAACAATCATACATACCCTTTACTCTGAATTACATTTTGTATTGAAGAAAATGTTATCATTGAATCATCACATTTGAACCAACGATCGTTATGTTTTACAAAACAAGTGTAGTGACCACCTTCCATCTTACCAGTATGATTTACAACAGCAAACAATTCATATACATAACTTTCATCATGCGGAAATTTCAATGGCATTGTTTTGTAATCATCTAAACTTCCTACATTATTTTCATTCCTAAGAGTTCAAGATTAATATGATTTGAATTCTTAAAAACTGATTAAAATCTTACTGTTTATGAGTGGACGATGTATATGGACTCATATCAATAACGGGAGGAAATTCAATAAAAGTATCAATCTTGTGAGTTCTTCTATGTGTCTTGGATTGTTCGAATCGCTTTAGATGGAAGCAAATGACGACCGGTAAAGTGTTGAAAGTAAGTTGTTTTGTAGATTCTTGCTTACTATTACATTGTCTACAAAAATATTTCTCATCCAAATTTCTCGGGCTGTGTAAATCTCTCCAAGCAGGATTGAAGTGAATTACTGACTGTATTGCTGTTGGTGCTATTGCTGTCGTGTGATTCATTCTTAATGTTATGATGGCCTTTAGGAATGTCAAGGCTGATATCAGTGAAAGGATCGGTTGTAGATGATGTGAATTGACAGGTAGTGCACTTGACTTCTGATCGAAGAAGGCCTCCGAATGTGCAGTGAACTATACAGTTGCAATCCTTTCCATGTGTTCCACCGATGTGTTGATGTATTCCATTGAGTGATGAAATGAGAAATTCATGGGCATCTTGTTGCTCATAGGAAGCCAAGTAGTTGGAATAGTTCCAACAACTATAAAGAAAGTGATGAGGTGTGTATGGATTCTTTGATCCCGTGAAAATCTGTGTGAATAGAATATCCATTTCGCATCCAAGGCATATTTGTACTTCCATTGGAATTATTACTGAGTCCATTGCTATTTGTTGGTGTTGAAACCGATGATTCACTATCACTACTATCATTGTTTGAGCTATTGGTTTTGTTTAATTCTCTCTCACGTCTCTTCTTCGCATTTACTATTGCTATGCATATCACTCAAGAAATAGTTTCTTAGGATAGGATTGTGTATAAAAGAATTGAAAGAATTACATTCATAAAGCATCTAAATAAAAGTATTAGTAATCAATTCGTAAAAACATATGACTCATAAACATACGTATTACCCAAGTTATTTAATCCACGCAAACCCAACATTGATGAAATTGCCATATTCGAATTATTCTGAAGAATCAATGAATCTTCCTGTGTAGGTTTCCAACTTTGATACTTGGCTCTATTGCTAATTGGATCTGGATAGAAAAATAGAATTGGCACTAAATTAGTGGTGTGATCAAAAAGAATAACAAGATTACCTCTCTATGATAAGCTACTTGCCAGCTCTTGTGTTGTAATAGTTTGAGATTGAATCATATTTTCTAAAATCTCGGTATATTGATCATCATAAACATAGTCTTGACAATGATGGCAATAGATCTGATAGTGATTCGAATCGATTGCCAAACAATGATTGGATTCTTTAAAGTGTTTTAATGATGTGTTGTTGTTTTCCAACAACTGAATAGACACATTGCATACATAGATGTATTCTACCATTGTATGATCCACATTTCCTGACAGCTGGGAATAGGGCAATTGACTTGATGTAACCATACCACTTTTTCCAAACCAGTAGATAACGAATCATTGAAATTCATAGTTTGTGCAAAGTCCTCTTCCAATTTGTATTCCAATTATATGTTTACACTCATTTCGTTTTCTCTTGACATTGGTAGTGTCACTCTCTGACTTTGAATCACCTGTCATATTGGATTCACATTTTAGACACATATTAGATGTCATTATTGTTGTTGTTGTTGTTGCTTTTAATTAATTAATATAACAATTATAAATTGCAGTAGTTAACAAAAAAAAAGCAGATCATGCAAAAAAAACAAAAAATAACAAAATAAAATAAATACTGTATGAGTAATTAAATCATGTTAATCAAGCTATGCTGATTCTTTATTGAAGTAATCTACGTAGTACATATGGTAAAATACCACCGTTTCTGTAATACTCAATTTCGATTGGTGTGTCGAAACGTAAAGTAGTTTCAAATTTGATACCATTATTGGTTGTTACGGTGATGGTTTGACCAGTTCGAATTTCATTTGGCATTTCAATGTTGAATTGCTCAGTTCCCTTCAATCCAAGCTTGTCGGCATTTTGACCATCCTTAAATTGCAATGGAACGATACCCATGCCAACCAAGTTACTTCTGTGAATACGTTCGAATGATACAGCAATGACGCACTTGATACCTTGTAAGTATGGACCTTTGGCTGCCCAATCACGAGATGATCCACTACCATAGTCAGCACCTGCCAAAACAATCAATGGTGAACCAGCAGCAATATACTTTTGAGCTGCTTCGGAGATGTAAAGTACCTCACCCGATGGAATATGGGTGGTTTGTGGACCAACAGAGGGGGCCAATTTGTTGACTAAACGAGTGTTTGCAAAAGTTCCACGGACCATAACTTCATCGTTACCACGACGTGCACCATAAGTGTTAAAGTCAGCTGGTTCAACACCGTGTGCTCTGAGATAGTCGGCAGCCGGTGACTTACGATTGATATTACCAGCTGGTGAAATATGATCGGTGGTAATAGAGTCACCAAGATTCAAGAGACAATAGGCATTGCTGATTGACTCTCTCTTTGGGACAGAGATCTCCATCGATTGGAAGAAAGGTGGATTATGAATGTAAGTTGATTTATCGTCCCATGGGTAGAGGGTAGTTTGTGGGACTTGCATTTCATTCCAACGTGGGTTACCACCGGTTACATTCGAGTAGAAATGTTTGTACATTTCTGGTTGGATGGAGCTGGTGATGGTTTGTTGGATCAAAGCACTTGATGGCCAGATATCACGGAGGAATACAGGCTTGCCAGTGGTTGAACTGGTTCCGATTGGTTGTTTCTCAAAATCAATATCAACAGTACCTGCCAAAGCATAGGCAACAACTAAAGGTGGGGATGCCAAATAGTTTGCACGCAACAATGGGTGAATACGTCCTTCGAAGTTACGATTACCAGAGAGAACACCAGCTACAACCAAGTCTTCTTTGGTAATGGCTTCGGCGAGAGGCTCAGCCAAATCACCACTGTTACCAATACATGTCATACATCCATAACCAGTCAGGTTGAAACCAAGCTTGTCAAGGAATGGTTGTACACCAGATTTAACGAGATAATCAGTGACAACACCACTACCTGGTGACAAACTGGTCTTGATGTATGGTGCAACACTGAGGCCTGCTTCAACAGCTGCCTTAGCAAGTAAACCAGCACCCAACATTACGGATGGATTAGAAGTATTGGTACAACTGGTAATTGCTGCAATAGAGACAGCACCATGTGTAATAGTGTATTCCTTTCCTTGGAAAGAGAATGTTGCTTTCTTAGCGATTTGCTCAGGTGTTAAACCATATCCCTTAAATCCTACTGGTGACTTTAGACATGATGCAAAGTCTTCTTGGAGCTTTGACACAGAGATACGATCGTGAGGACGCTTTGGACCTGAAACACTTGGAACAACTGTGGAGAGATCCAACTCAATTGTGGAACTGTAGATAGGGTGTTGCTCGGATTGATAGTTACAGAGCAAATTTTGGTGGGTAAGGTACTGCTCGATGTAGGTGAGTTGTTCGGTGTTACGGCCGGTGTTAGAGAGATAAGCAATTGTGTTTTTATCGGCAGGGAAGAATCCCATGGTTGCACCATACTCTGGGGCCATGTTTGAGATAGTGGCACGATCGGCAACAGAAAGTGAAGCAACTCCACTTCCATAAAACTCGACAAACTTACCAACTACTCCCTTGGCTCTCAACTCTTTGGTAACAGTCAATACCAAATCGGTGGCAGTGACAAGATCTGGAAGACTTCCAGTAAACTTGTATCCGATGACCTCTGGAAGTACCATTGACATTGGTTGACCCAACATCACAGCCTCAGCCTCAATACCACCAACACCCCAACCACAAACACCAAGACCGTTGACCATGGTAGTGTGTGAGTCGGTACCAACAACAGAGTCTGGATAGAGAATGTTTCCTTCACCTTTGCAAACTTCTCTGGCCAAATATTCCAAGTTAACTTGATGAACAATACCATAACCTGGTGGTGCAATCAATAAGTTCTTGAAAGCTTGCTGTCCCCACTTCAAAAACTTGAAACGCTCAATGTTTCTGTGGAACTCCATCTTTTGATTCTCCTCCAAAGCCTCTGGTGTTTCTTGAGATATCGACTTGAACTGAATGGTCAATAACCAAATCGACTGGAACCAAAGGATTGATCTTGTTTGGATCACCACCAAGACGCTTCATAGCATCTCTCATTGCTGCAAGATCAACAACAGCTGGTACACCACTAGTAATAAACAACTATTAATAACAAGACAAATAGGTGATTACATGTTAAATCACATACGTGAAATCTTGTAATAAAACTCTGGCTGGTTTGAATGGAATTTCAACATTGTTGGCAGTGGACTTCCAGTTCAAAATATTCTCAACGTCCTTTTCATGTACTTGGAAGTTATCACAATTTCTAATAGCAGACTCCAATAATATACGAACAGAATATGGCAAATGAGCTGTTATCAATAAATATTAATAACTATGATGAGGAGACAAGCTATTGAAAGGACTAACTATGACTTACCAACTCTTTCATCATTCAACTTTTGTAAGTTGTAGAAAGAATAACCACTTGGAAGTGTATCCTTAATTCTGTCAAATGGATTACTCATTGTCTTGAATGTGTGAATACTAAGATAAATAAATGTACAAACTAAAATATAAACAACTATGATAATGATGATGATTATTATTATTATTATTTGACTGATTAGTCACCAATAGGGATTTGAATCAAAAATATGATATAATTTATTATCAATATTATTATTATTATTTTTAACACACAGATATTCTTTATGATTTTAATTAATTTTTTGTTGTTTTTTTTTTTTTTGTTCAAATTAAACTTAATTGTATTTGCATTGTGTGATGATCATTCCAGAAAACATAAAAACCTTCATTATATTGCTATGCATTCCTTATTATAGTATTCATTTTTGTAAAATTTTTAGTTAGGTTTTTTCAAATTACACTGCCCCAAGCCCATTACACATAGGTATTTGGTTGTGAATCCGGGGTTTTTGTGATTGAAATTTCCTGTTGACTTTTTTGGTAGTCCATCACAATTTATTTCAAAAATAATGTAACAACTTTAATTTCATTGTCGAGCATAAGCGTAGGAGCATGCCCTGACTCAAACTCTACTCCCTCAGCTTTTTCTGATTGAAGCATTTTATCAAATGTTTCTTTTGTCAACAAATCAGAGTATTTACCTATGATTAAATATTAATATATATATATTCAAACATTTAAACAAAGTATATTACCTCTTATTACAAGAATTGATTTTTTTACATTGACAATGGCAGTCTCCCATACTGACCAAATATCAAAAATCACTGGATGTCATTTTTTCAAAGTTTTTTACTATTGCTGGGTCATAGTGGAACTGAAATCCACCATATGCTTGATCTTCAACAAAGATATGTTTTTGAAAAACGCTCCCATTGATATCTTGTTAGATTTCCAAAAGATTTATAGATCTCTTGGAAGTAGTCAACTGCCTCGCTCAGTGTTTTAAACCTCTTTCCTTGATTAGCGACAATACTGCGGTTGATTCTTTTAATCGAATCTACAGGAATAAATGGTCCGACATCATTTAGTACCAGGCGATCAACAATCAGACCAGATTTCTCAGCAAGTGCAAAACATGCCAATGAGTCCACCCATCGAAGTTCCTACAAAGTCTACATGCTCAGGGGATCTTCTAGTCGACTTTATCAATTCGATTGCATCTTTAACATAAGTACTGTAGTTGTAGTCTTCAGAGCTGGCCAGACGGTCAGACTCACCCCTTCCTGCAACATCTGGACATATAATAAAAGCTTGTGGAATTTCAAATGCCAGCCTAGCAACCAAATCATCAAAGTCATGACCTGTACCCATTAATCTATGGAAGCAATAGATCGTTCTTATTGGTTGGTCATTTGACAATAGTTTATTGACTACCTCTGTATAGCAGATTTTATGCTGATAAGGAGTACTTGCAATTATACTAAGAACAAAAGTAAGCAACTCCAATTATACTATTATTACTATGCAAAATAAATAGTATCATACCTCTTTCGAGAGATGCAAATATGATCAAAGATATCCATAGCAAGGTGAATTGTTTCACATTGTGTGGATGTATCTTCATTTCTGTTGTCAAAACTTAGGGCTAGAAAATTAAAAATTTAAATTAATTAAAAATAAAAAATAATCAGTAAATTGAAATTTGAAATTTTTTGAATTATTTAATCGATAATAACAGTTGTTATTATTAGTTGTATTTTGTCACTCATTTACCTATTTATCTCTATTCTTATATCTATCTATCTCTATATTTATGTTGTTGTCATTGCCTTGTTAATAATATATTTATATATATATATATTTTTCAATCATATCAAAAAGCAATACATATTACTATTAATGTTATTGCGCTATAGAATAAATATAATAGATTTTCTATATAATTCCTAATATCAAGTAAAACGTCGTTCTGTTTTCAATAAAGTTGCTTCATTATAACGAGTAGAAATACATTCGTCAATAAATCAAACAGATCTTTATCTTTACGGTTATTTGTTACCATCTTAGTAGTTAAAGTTACTCGTTTTACATCGATTTTCAATACAGCATTTATTTGACTCCGAATTATAAAACAGCATATATAAAAAATGGGAAAGAGAAAATCGGCTAAACCACCCCCCAAAAAGAAGATCATGACCAAGCTGCCCAAGTATTTTGATTGTCCATTTTGTGATCATACTCAAAGCGTTGAATGTACTTTGTAAGTTAAATTGATCAGTAGTATACCAATGACCTTTCACTAATTATTTTCATTACAGAAAAAGAGAAACACAAATTGGAACTGCAAAATGTAGATCTTGTCAAGCTACCTATGCAACAAAGATAAATGGTATGCATAATTTGTTTTAAATGTTTATTTATATTGAATACTGGACCAATATAAAACTACCAATAGAACTTAGTGACCCAATTGATATTTATACTGATTGGATAGACGCTTGTGAAATGGCAAATAAATAATTAAACCTAAACGATGATTGTAACCACTTCTGTTTGTTTTTTTTTTTTTTTTGTTGTTGGGCTAAGACCCAGAACACAATTGATAATTCGCAGATCGAAGTTTTGTGGTCTCAAATTCTTGTGACGAAATTTTAAAACATCTCCTTCAATTGCTAGGTTTTGGTTAAAAATGGATTGGCTGGTGGTTTTACACCTCTTTTTTCAAAAAAAACACACCACCTTCTATCTAATTTACTTTCATTGTTATTGGATCAAAAATTTGGACTGATGATGTTGATTTATATCCTTCAGCTATCATGTTTCATGATATCATCATAAATGTTTGAAATTCGCAATTAAAAAAGAAATCCGAGGTAAAGAGTCCCTCAAGTTTAATCCAACATTGGGGTTATAACACAATGGTATTCATCATTAGTCACTTAATATTTCATAATTGATAACCTTTACGTATTTATACATAGAAATAATATATATAATCTATAAAGACAGAATAAGAAGAAAAAAGTTATTGTTAAGAAGATTTTAATTTGTGATAATGTTAATACTTTTTATCTATCCATCTACTATATAAATACAGAGATAATATTATAGAAGCCAAGTAGATGTACATAACCATATTAAAGAAAAGTGAGTAAATAATCTGTATTGTTTTTAAATTATTTAATTATTATATAATACACACTTGAAATTGAAAACACATTTTTTAAAAGATAGATTATTTATGAATATATTTATTTTTATTGACACACATTAAAAAGATAATACAACACCAAACAAACCGTCCAAATCCGGTCATAAACATCACAACAGATTTTTGTAGAATAGCAAGCTGATATGTAAAACAATCAGATTCAATAAATTTTATTAATTTGTATTTCTAAAGTCGTGTGAACGAATGTGATTATGTTTTCAATTATAATATTATATGTATATTCTTTTAAATTATTTAAAACCAAAGAATACAAGTCCGGAAAATATATTTTAAGCTTTTTTTTCTTTTCAATATAAAATTCAATTCTTACTTACAAATTTATTTATTATTATATAGTACTATAATAAGCTAAAATATTTATATACTCATATGCATTTTAACGAAATATGATATTGATCGAAACCTATAAAAGTGTTATAACACGAATATTGGCACTTTCCTTATTAGGAGTGTTAATTTTTACATTTTATTTAAATAATAATAATAGTAGTAGCTCAGCGAATAATTACAATCAATTGACAAACGATGGTCCGATTAGTAATGGAGTTAGTAAATTAATGTATTCTGAAATTTCACCAGCAACCGTTTTATTGGTGCCACATTCTCATTGCGATGCTGGCTGGCTAGAAACATTCGAAGTGAGTACAATGAACCTGTCCAACATTATTCTGATATTAATCAATGTGCTATTTTTAGGAATATTTTGATCATAAAGTAATTAATATATTGGATTCTGTAATTTATGAATTGAATAGAGATGATACCAAGAAATTTATTTGGTCTGAAATGTATTTTTCAATATTTTTTATGATCTAGATCGTTTTTGCTAATTGTTTATTTTGATGAATACAGATCTTTTTTTAGAAAGTGGTGGGATCTACAATCGGATCAAAACAAAGGATAAAGTGAAAGCTTTTGGTGGCTTCAGGTCGTTTCGAATTTATAGGCGGTGGTTGGGTACAGAACGACGAAGCAGTATCAAACATCGATGATGTGATAGACCAGATTACCGAGGGACATATCTGGATTTACAATCATTTTAATAAGACAGTTGACTATGGCTGGCAAATCGATCCATTTGGACACTCATCATTGACTCCTACACTTTTTGCTCAACTGGGTTTTAAAGCGATGATTGGAAACAGAATTACAGATAGATCTAAAGAGGTATTGCGTGACTATAAGCAGTTGGACTTCATTTGGGAAGGCTCGGCACTTTTAGCTGAAAAAAGTCGGATGTTTGTCCATTTACTAAACTATCACTATGGTTATCCATCAGAGTCGACATATAACCCATAATAACTCTTTCTCAGCCTTCTTGAATAATGTAGAATCCTATGCCAAATCAATGCATAACCTGATCAACGACTATAGATCAGCAACACTATCCAATATTATTATGATCCCTTGGGGAGATGATTTTACCTATGCAGATGCTTCTGAAGAATTTAAGCGTGCCGATATTCTGTTGAATTATTTGAATGAAGACAAAGAAAAGCACAATATCAAGGAAATCAGATATGCTACATTGTCAGAGTATTTTGAGTTGCTTTTCAAAGATATAAAGGAGCGTTCACTACCATTACCACTCTATAAGAATGACTTCTTTCCTTATGTGACCAAGAACGAAGAACCATGGACTGGCTTCTATTCAAGTCATACTCTCTTGAAAAAAGAGATCAGAGAAACATCTACAATCATCAGAACTGCAGATTTATTTTACAGTTTGGCAATTGCAAAGTCCTCTGCCAAGACTACACATCTAAAGAAACTGAATCTTTTGTCACCTAGCTTAGAGGAAGCTCGTAGAAATCTCGCTATAACTCAACATCATGACTCAGTCACTGGTACTGCTCGTAGTTATGTGATGAATGATTATTATCAAAAACTGCAAAGTGCTCGAGATTCAGTAGCGTCCATTCTAATTAGCTCCCTTGAATATCTGAGAGTAGTGAACTCCTCTGTTGGTAACGATCCCAACTTAGGAATGATGGAGATTAAGAATGTTCTCGATATTAATTGGATGAGCAGTGATACTAAAAAAGGCGGTAGCTATGCAATTATTTTGACAAATACTCTTGCTTGGACCAGAAGTGGACATACATCGATTCGAGTCAAAGGTAGTCGAGAAAAGATTGGTCGAATTAGGATTATAGAAGCAGCAACATTAAATGAAAAACCAACTCAGACAGTTCCAGTCAATTTGCAAATGGAATGCAAATCAAATCAAGACGAATACAATGTGTATTTCATCTCTTCTATTCCACCTGTTGGATCTTCTACTTATTATATGATTTTGGACTCTACGGAAAACAAAGACACTTGGTCAACTATTTCAGAAAACTATTACTTTGATACCAACTACAAGCTAGTGAATCAGTATTTAACTGTTGAGTTTAATAGAGAAGGATTCATGACAACAATTACCAGACAACTCGATCCTTCCGGGTCTGCACCTGCCACTGTTATTCAATTGAATGAAACTGTTCAGCAATATTCAACAGCCAAGAGTGGTGCTTATCTCTTTATTCCTGATGCAAAATCCAATTCTTTTGCAGAAGATGACTCAAAGATGTTCTTTTTTATCAGTGGACCATTGTTGAGTCAAGTTCTTATGTATTCTTATAAAAAAGACGCATGTAGTCCAAGAGCAATCGTTTTACATCGAGTTTACTCTTCAGATAGCACTAAACCATACAATTTAGAGAAGATGGTTGAGGTAGGATACTCTATCCCCGGTGAAGGTAATCGAGAAACTGTTTTCAACTATCAAACAAGTATTAAGAGTGGAAAAAGTTCTATACTGACAATGGTTTGGAATCACGTACACGTTCACACTTTAATGACGACTATATAAACTTCCAATACTTCCCAGTTTTAAACTCTGCACATATTAAAGACGATTCTTTACAATTAACAGTAAGTGAAGCCTCTTCATTTAAATTCGAAGAATTTACTTACATATTATACTCTTTATAGATTTTCACAGAGAGAAGTCATGGAGTTACTTCTCCAAAAGAAGGTGGTTTTGGAAATTATGATACATCGCACATTGCTACAAGATGATTGGAAAGGACTATCTTTTGCAAACAAAGATTATGCAAGAGTAGATGGAAAATTCTATATAAACCTGGATACAGTTGAGATTTCACAACAAAATTCAAAGCAGATATCTCTTCAAATTTCTCAACCTCCAATGTAAGTTAGTTTCTTTCATTGAATATTTAGAATTCTATGCTAATACTCTATTTAGTCAACTATATCAAAGATTCGTGCATACTGATCAATATGTAGCAAAATATAAACCGACCTTATCATTCTTAAATAATTCTTTGCCATATAATTTACATTTATATTCATTGAAATTCTATAATCAATTCGATTCAAATGGCTCACCAATAGTCAATATGAGAGTTGGTGATATACAAGCAAGACCAAATACAACCCCACAACCATTTAATTTCGACGCACTTTTCAACAAAGAATTATCAATTTCGAAATTGAATCAATTAGGTTTAAATCTTTTGCCCCATAAAAGTAAGATATTGTTCATTGATATACATTCATAATGTTATTAACAATTTTCATCAATAGGTCCATATGCTTTGGAGTTTGAGACTACAAAGAAAACATTTAAAATGAAAACTGGTACAATGTATTTCTGTGAACAGGGTGCTAGTGAGCATACACCTTTGGTAAAATCCAATGTCCCAGATGACGATAACAGTTTATCTCCCCTCGAAATTAAATCATATGGAATGATTTTATCATTTGTGAAAAACTCAGCTGGCTTGACAAAGATGGTTGATGGAAATGTAACGTCTTTGGTTAAAAGTAGCAATGAGAATGATACCAATAATTCAGATGAAAAGATGATATTGCCAATTAGTGAAAGTCAAGAAGACCAGCTACTTCAGGACTTGAGTGTACCCTTCCCATACATTGTAATTGGAAATCTCCGTGGTCCTAGAATAGGCATCGACAGAGATGAGCTTAAATATCCATATGATTTCTCCCTCTACAGAATCGATTTATCATACAACAATGACAGTGGAAAGAAGGAAAGCCCCAACTATGGTCTAATTATTGGTATTTCTTTTATTGTTTTCGCTGGTGTAGTAAGCATAATCTTGCTTACTGTGGTCCTTATCAGAAGAAGAATGAAGAGAAAACTAGCCAATACAAATTTAACTGAAGTTCAAAGTAAGGCAAACCAAAATGATGTCAATAACGATATAGCATCTCCCTTCAAAGAAGAATCTGACAAATGGAAACCCAAAGAGTTAAATGAAAAGATAGTGTAGCTAATTAATTCTCGTTACCAACATATAAAAAATAGCTATGAATTATTTGTAATATTTTATTTGTTGTATTAGGTTTTCGATAATCCTGTCAGTTTTTAAGTTTAATAAAACTTTGAAGACTCTTTCGCATGTATCTCTCTAGCATTATACTAAAATCTTTCATAACAAATGCACATATTACAACAGAGAAGAAATCTCCAACTCTACGTAGTCTGCTCGAAAGATTATTGTTTCCTAAACTTTCACAACAATTCATCCATGATTCTAAGAACTGACTTTCTTCAAAAACTGTGTTTAATAATCCAACATAATCTATTCCTTCCCTGTTTAAAAAATGGTTAACAAATGATAGGGTCACTAAGCTGGTTTAATAACATACAATTTTGATGATGGTGCTAACCTGACAGCTCCTTTTGCAAGAGAAGTACCAAGCTTCTTTACTTTTCCAGCCCATCCTTTCTCTTCTTTCTTTTCAATTTTAATTTCGGGGATAAACGAGAGGTGGAAATGTAGTCCATTCTGAAGTATATCTAATTGTGCGCAAAATATATCCATCTCTTTTGAGATGGCATCGATATTTTTTCTATCAAATGGCAATGCACTGTCGTCTCTTGCATATACCTTCAACTTTGATAGTGACTCCTGTAATTCCATTAAACTTTGAATTTTAATTGTAATTGCCAACATTTTGCATCCTGTTTGTTGCCTGATGGATACAAATATGGTAAGAATCTTGTTATTATTTCCTCAAACTAAATTTGATAAATACCAAACTGATTTAGGGATATATAGTTTTGGTGATAAATAAGCACCAGTTGTAATTGTTTTCGAAAGTACTCTCATTAACCAGAAGGGCTTGTATGATGCAAATGCTGGTACTGGATCAGCCGGAACTCCAGACAATGTTTCTTCAACAAAAACTATATTCTCTTTGGTTGGCGAGCTTACTGCTGCACCATTTTGTTGATTTCTACAGGAATAATCCACAATCATTAATTATTTCGACATAGGTTTGTTTAAAAGAATGACTTACAATAAAGATTCTAAAACATCAGCACGAGCTTGATATTGCTTCGACTTTTCCAACATTGCTTGGTAGTGTTCATCATTTAGTGTTGTAAGATCGTCAGGTGAATTCAATAGATTCGAAGCTTCTCTGTAGTTGCTTATGGCAACAGTGTAGTCACCACGATTATCAGCATTGACTCCAATACGCGCCAATGCTAATGCTTGACGAACAGAATTTAGGATGGCTTGATCTGACATACTATTCTTCTTTAACAACTATTTGAAAAAACAAATAAAAAATACAATATATAATAAGATAATAAAATATATTTGAATACTATTATCTAAAGTCGACTTGTTGAACTAAATTACAATTTAAATAAATATGAATAATAGTGATAGTAATTACAAATATAAATATATAAATAGAATAGGTGAGAAAAAAAATAAATAGATAATTTATATCAAAATCAATCTATCTGTTGATCTGATTTGTAGTTATTAATCAATATACTTCGGGGAAATAACTACTATTACTATATATATTTGATGACGATGATTTAAAAATATTATAAGATGATGATAATGGTGGTGGTGATGATGATGATGATAAATTGATAAGAGATTGTTGTTATTGTTGCTTACACAATATAAAAATAATATATTTGTATTTTAGATCAACAAAACAAGATATATAACTTTCAATGGTTAAAAATAATACACTATTATTACAATTGATTTTGTCTGTTCCAATTAATAATCACATATAAAAGATAAATGTTGATATTAAAATTAAATAATTGAGATTACCCTCCTAAATTACTACAACTATTATTATTATTTATTATTATTATAAATACTATTACTATTGGTTATGCTTATAATGTAGCAGAATACCCTTTATTGTCAGTAAATGACACGAGTTGTAGTTATAATAAAATAAATATTAAATATCTCTGCTAGGTAGTAATGTAGTAGTGTTTGTTTTTTATTATTGTTTTGTTGGTGTTATTTTATACTATAGTAACAAAAAACAAAAAGGGTGGGAGCTAGTGGTTTATCCTACTATTCACATCGATTGTGTTGTTTATTTGATTTTTGTTTTTTTTTTGTTTTGGTTTTTATTTTTAAAACAATTATAAATATTTTTAGATATTAATGTTTTATTATTATTAGTAGTAGTAGCATAATTAAATCAATAGATATTTAATTTGATTGTATGCATATCCTAAATACAATGAAAGTCATCAAAATAGAATAATTATCATTATTTGAAATGCTAAATATATTATTTCACTACATGTAATCCTGTGAACTATAAATGTTTATTGTCTAATTATTTTGTAATTTCTTTATTATAAGAAATAGATAACCCGTATTTTTGGTGATTCAAAAATAAAATAATATAAATTTGAAGAGTGATTGAATTGGAGAGAAGAAATGCACGTAAAAGTTTAAAAATCATGAGCCATCAGTTAGTCAAATATGGCACTATTGTTAGAGCTATTGACGTGGAGCCTCACTCTGGGTTTACTTTTCTGCAAGAAAGACCCTTAATGACTCTTGCACTCATACATCTCTAATGTCAATCATGGCTCACAAATAAGGAAATTAAATTTAATTTACAAAAAATTATTTGAATTTATATATTAAAAAAAAAAAAAAAAAAACAAACAAAAACAATAAAATTAGAATGATTTGTTTTTATTATTATTTATCATATGTATGTTCAACCATGGTGGTCATTGAATAAACACTATCATAATGAGTAATCAACAATTAACTATTTATCATGACAATCTACAAGTTATATTGTAAGTATACGATCAATGAGACCAGATGATGTTCATTCACCTTTATTAATGGATCCTTGCTCTGTAGACACGATGAAGACTTAAATAAAATTGTTTTGTGGGACTCAAGCAATAGAAGTATAGTGGTGAGAGATTTAGAACCGAAACCAGCACCAGTTGCTTTTCAAAATGATATCGATAGTCCTATCCTGAATCAAAACCACAAACAACTGTCATTAACAAGCACTACCTCTACTTTTACCCCAAATATCAGCCAAAAACATACTGGGTTATGTCCATTCTGCCATAGAACCTATGACTGTGTCAATGGTTCTCCTCTTCCTCCTGGAATAAACGGCGGAGATAATGACAGTAGAGATGGAGTCTACCAATCAGCGGGTGATAACTTCATGTCGAGAGATTATTTCCTATTGCTAGAATCATCCTCTTCTGATATTCCTTCATCTATACCATCAAAAAGCAACGATCCCTTTTCAGCAGAATTTCTCAACTCTGGATACTATAGAAAATTCTTTAAAGAAACGAAAAAGATAGGATCTGGAGGATTTGGTGCAGTCTATCACTGTAGACATCTCATTAATTCAGTAGATCTAGGTGAGTTTGCGGTGAAAAAAGTACCAGTTGGAGAGAATCTTCCCTGGCTTTATCGAGTATTACAAGAAGTGAAAGCATTAGAAACTTTACAGAAACATAAAAACATTATCAACTATAAACACTCTTGGTTGGAATATGATCAACCAGCCAATTTTGGACCGAAAGTTCCGTGTCTCTTTATTCTCATGGAATATGCCAACAGTGGCAATCTCCAGGACTATATGGCCGATAAACAGATTCTACCTGAAAACGAAATTTGGAGCTGTATGTAGTTATAAATTCAAACTTGAATCTATTATCTGACTATTAACCACTTTTAATTATTGAAACAGTCTTTATTGATCTTTGTCATGGTATTGGATATCTACATCATTCAGAGATTATACATCGGGACCTTAAACCCCAAAATATTCTATTACATCAGTATTATGACCCTGTTTGCGATAGTCAAGTGTATGTATAACAAGTACTTTTACATGACTGTTGATCTAATCCTTTGCTATTTATATAGAACACATTTGATGATCAGTGATTTTGGAACTTGCGATACAGTAACAGGATTCAAGGAGAGACTTAAGAGAAACTGGTAACACTGGAACTGTTGAGTATGTAGCACCTGAGTTATTTGAAAAGAACTCAGTTGGTGAATACTTGTCTTCTGGCACTGATAAATGTGATATTTGGTCACTTGGTATATTGTTATATGAAATGGCATATGGTAAACTCCCTTACAAATATAGTGGAAAATCCATTTATTGATGATGATCCAAATAGAAATGTTGATCAACTTATTAATGAAATTGGTTCATTCTCTGACTCTAAATTCCATATACCTACAAATCCACCTGTATGTAACTTCATCTCTTCATTGACATTTTTAATCTATTACTTACACACATCCATCAGAGATCCAAAGAACTTAGAGAAACTATTTTAGCATTACTTCGAAGAAATCCACACGATAGACCATCTATACATCAAATATTATTAACTCCTTTTGTACAAATGAAAACTAAAAAACATGTCAATTAATCCTATAGTAGGTATAATCTTATTACTACCAACTTTCAAATGTGTATTAATCCTATTTCATTGTAGAATATTATTAAAGAGTCACCATCTATTCGAAAAGCAACAATTAGAAAAAGAAATCTAAAGAAATCAAAAGAGGTTTTTATTGAGCAACTAGACTCCTATGATACCGACGATACCACTGTAAACTTTAAACTCCACAACCTCCATCACCACTTCTACTGCTATCCCTTCATTCCATCACGTCTCAAATACAATCGAAGACATATCATCACCCACAATATCGCCTACTGCTCCTCATAAAGCTGCACCAAATTCCGCCACACCACACTCCTCATCTATATCCAATTCTTCTAACAATTCACTGATTTTGTTAAAGAAGAATACCTCATTGATTAATGAGACTGCACAACAAGCAACTCTTTCAAGTACAATCCCCAACCACTCACCAAGACAACTCCAACTGCCATCTTCACCACCTTCTCACCATATCCAACGACCATCCTTTTGGAAATCAGTAATATCTGACAAAGTACCTCTCCATTACTTTATACATCTACTGATTCTGCTATTTCAAGTGTGGATTTGTTTTAATCAATGCCAGCCAAATGGAATCCCAAAAGAACAACTCCTCTATCCAACTCTTCTCATCTCTTCGATTATTTTACTTGTACCCAGAAAGTATGTAAACCCATTTATTTACTTCCAATGCACACTAACTAAACTCTATTTTTACTTTAGATTAAAGAAGGAATTAGGTATACTTTTTACAATTAGATTCCTTTGGTTTATAATTTCAAGTAGTCTAGCAGATAGGAGTTGCAAAGTAATGGATCATGATTCAACAGCCCATGTGCCAAATGCCAACTACAATATCATCAGTACAACCAACATTTTGTACTCAACATTAATATTTATTGTTAGTTTAATATCAATAAATATCTAGATTGGTTTTCACATCGATTATGATTCACTATTATGTATTATATTATGTATCTATTTATTTCATTTATATATTGATGAGTTACTCTTCTCCAAAGAATAATTTGATCATATCAGCAACAGTTGAAACTTTATCACCATTCTTTGCAAACAGTGATGTAACGAGTGCAAAACCAATAATATTTCTAAAGATTGATAAAACGTGTTGTCTTGATTCTCTGTGTGTGAATTGTGCCTTAATGAACTCTGATAGTGATCCTGCTTGTCCTGCCATTTCATCACCGGCGTATGGTGCATCTTCATCTAAATGATCTTCGTCTTTGCAAAGTGGTTAGTTTCAATAACTACAAATAGGATGCCGATAAAGAATGAGATGGATTGATTTAGTGTACAATGAGTTCAAATGCATTAATCGTGGTCATGAATATCTGAGATAATATTGCGCAATGATTCTTTGATGTCTCCCTCATAGATTTAGGGTTTTAATTGTATACTTTTGTATCATCTCTCATTCTTAATGGCTTTATAACGTTCTTTCTAATGTACATACAATTCATTATATTAAATGTTTATCTGTATATTATAGAGTAGAATTGTATGATAACAATGATACCGGTTTTTGTTTTTCAAAACTCATTAAAATAAATTTTTCAAATTTAAATGTGAGAACTATGACGGTCGTCATCATTGTCAGTATAACATCTTAGATTATACACTAACTCAATAACTATAAGCAAATATTTATTATAACTTGTTAAATGTTACATTCAGACCTTTACATGTATTACAGATATCTGATGAACAATTCCTATTTACTTCATCATGATGATTGTTTTATTTCAATTAAAATTAATATCTACAAAATAAAACAAAATAATTATAGAATCATGATCATAAACAATAGAAATCTTTAACCTTCATCTCTGTAATTGATTTTCTTACTTTGAATGTTAAGTTTGTGTATATCTTTGATTGAGCCTCAATTAAACAAATATCCACTATTCTATGAGAACTTAAAAAAACATAAAAAACAAAAAAAAAAAAAAAAAAGAACTAACTTTAATGCTAAGTCAACACTGTGATCATAGTGGTTCTGTAGTGTGACAATTACTTCGTACCTCCTAAGACCATCTCCAATTTCTAGTACTAAATGTTCTAATAAAACTCAAAACTGGTATGATTTAACTTATCTAGTATTTAACTATAATCATTTAGATTACAAAAACAATATTAACTAAAATGCATAATGATAATTAAGTTAACGCAAAAAAACAAATAACCAAAAAATCTAATCACCTGTTTATATTGTTATTAATCAGATATTTATATATATATGGTAGAATTCAAAAGAACTTAACTTGTTTACAGTTAAAAATAGATCAAAATTGGAGGGTAAATTATTCATTCAACGGATAAAACTTTTGACGGTTAGAAATGATCCCTCCATTTTTTCAAATTTGAAATTGTCAAAATCTAAATTTTGCTAAGTAAATTATTCATCACGGATTTTTGAAACAAAAAAAGTGTGTTGGCGCCCAAATTAATATGAGAAAATAAGTTGTTGAAAACAAAAAATGGTGGATTTTCAATTTTTTCAGTAGAAAGTTTTTTGTTATAAAATGCTGCGATTGAAGTTTATTTTCATTTCACTACAAAACATCAATAATTAAAGCATTTCAACAACTAATAATTGTTCAGTGTTACAATATTAAATTTAATTATTCACAACAAAAACAACCTAGTTATTCCATCAACTCTCAGTTAAATCAATCAACTTAGTACTATCAAAAATGGCCCCAAAGACAAAGAAGGAAACTCCAGCCGCCGCCGCTGCCACTGAAAAGCCACCAAAGGTTCCAAAGGCTGCCAAGACCCCATCAGCTGATGGTGAAAAGAAAAAGAAGAAGAAGAAGGCCGACTACACCTCCTTCTCCATCTACATCCACAAGCTTTTGAAGCAAATCGTCCCAAACTAGCCCACCATCTGGTGCTGATCACAAGAAGATTACCATCTCCTCCAAGGCAATGAACGTAATGAACTCCTTCGTTCACGATATCTTCGAACGTATCGCCACTGAAGCTGGTACCTTGGCTCGTAAGAAGAAGAGACACACTCTCCACTCCAGAGACATCCAAGTTGCTGTTCGTATCACTTTGACTGGTGAACTTGCCAAGCATGCCATCGTCCAAGGTATGACTGCTGTCCACAAGTACAATCCAAATACTGAAGCACCAAAGTCTTAAATTTTTTAATTTGTTATTGTTTTCCAACATATACAATTGTCTGGTTGTTTTATCAAAAGGTGTTTTTTAACACCATCCTAATTCAAAGATTTACTTTATCATTATAACTTGTTTTTATTACTAATTCATTTAGCTTTTCCCAAAATCATTTTAAAAGATCAAAAGTAATTTTGAATTCAATCATTTAAAGTCCATTAAATAAACATAAGTTTTTCTTATTTCATATTAATTTAAAATGTTTAGTAAAAGATTATTTCGTTCATTCTCTACCTTTAACAGTAGTCAAATCCAAAACAATATCAAATTTGTTATATCAACAGATCAAGCACCTGCTGCGATTGGACCATATAGTCAAGCAATCAAAGCTAATGGTCAAATATTTGTCAGTGGATGTCTAGGTTTAGATCCAAAGGTAAGTAATGATATTTTTAGCTATCAATCACTTTTTATTAACAACCAATTCCTCTAGACAATGCAGTTTACCTCAGATACAGATGTAGAGGTTCAAACAGAAATTGCTTTACAAAATATGTCAAGGATATTGGATGCAGCTGGATCTTCAATGTCCAAGGTTGTTAAAACCAACGATTCTTTTAAAAGACATTAACGACTTTGCCAAGGTCAACCAAATATACTCAAAATGTAATTTGTTCTTTATGATTAATATATGATGATGATCTAATCATTTTCAATATATCAGTTTTTAGTGTAGACCCACCAGCCAGATCAACTTTTGCAGTGCGTGATTTACCAAAGAATGTAAGAATTTTTTATTATGTATTATTTGATTCGAATTGTACCATTAACATTCATTTTCACTCATACCAGGGTTTGGTTGAAATTGAAGCAATAGCACTTGCATGATCCACAAACAACACTATCTTCCCAAAATGAATCTATTCTTTTTGTTGTGAAATATCTAAATAAATTTCGATCAAATAGAAAAACAAAACAAAATAAAAACATTTATTTTTTTACAAAAAAATTTTAAAAAGAAATCAACAATTGAGTTTCTTGCTTTTAAACTTTAAAAAAATAGTAGTTTTAATCTAGCCTTATATAAAAATAAATCAAAGAAGATTAATTTTTGTAAAAAAGACTTATATGTTGTGTAGCATTACAAAAAATAAGATTAGATTTAAATATAGACAACAAACCATCACATCATCTTATTATTAGTATTATAAGACGAATATTAGGATTTCATAGGCAGTTGAAGCTTTTTTTTTTTTAAATGTAAGGACGATACTCGTTATGTTGCATTATAAAGTTGATTTTTATTGGCAGTATCTAAAGAGCTATAGTGGCACCAGTCTTTCAGATCAACTTTATGACTTCTATCATTTGAGCGATTAAAATTTCGTATAGATTAGAAATCATATTTCATTTATAATACTATAACAATGTCATAAGCAACATTCCACTTTTGAATACGGGTTGAAAATAAATTTATTAGCAACTCTATAGATGATTAGTTGTGGAAATATTAATTATTGATTGGATATACTCCAATAATTTATCCAGTTATTGATCCTGATTATATTAAAATTAACATCATCATTATTATCACACATCATCCCTATGAACAACAACAACAACAAAAACAACTACGGCTACTTCCATCTGTAACTACTGTTGTTCACGTTCATCCCATCGAGCACATTCAACAAACCTGTTTATCTCCAATGTTCAAACCACCACCACCCCCAAATTCACCACTCTCACCATTCACATCACAATAATGCTTATTCTATTTTAACTCCTAAATATCAACAACAAACAGAAATCATTTTGACACCTAAATATCAAACAACAATCAGAAATCTAATCAAAAAACAACAATCTACTACTATAATTAATCATAGTTAATAATAATAATTATAATAATAATATTTTTAATTACAAAAAACAAAGAATTGGAAAGCTAGCAACATCAATAGCAATAGTGGTGCAAGTAAAAATATAGATCATCAATTATGACCTATAGTAGTAATCAAACCAAGTAATAGTTTATCAATTATGAGTATATAGTTTATTTCAGCAACGAGGTAATTTCAGAATATTAAAGCATCCATCATCATTGAAGAAAGAACAAACAATCAGTGTGCCCAATTAATATGTAGCCTTGAAAATAAGACATTGATTTAGAATGATAGTTGTATTTTGTAGTAGGAAACAAACATTGGTTTCCATAATAGCAAAGAGAATGGATAAAGATATTTATAAATATTGATTTTCATATACTCATCACTTTTATAACATGGTTTTACAATATAATATTGATGATTATATTATGGTTTTATTCATAAATTTAAAGATAGATAGTAGTTAGATTGCTACTCTAGAGATACATCTGATGCATATAGTAGAGAGATTCGATTTTTAGAATACCAATCACCAATCATTTATACTGTAAAAATAAACAACAATCACCCCCACAACCATAACACAACCAGCAAGCATCACATAGAATTAAGCCCGCAACAACATATCAAGATTTCACTCATGTTTGACAGACATACAAGATGTGTGATAGATATCAATTATTAAAAAGATCGTTATTAAATCTTTAATTAAAAATATCAATCATCAAAATCCAAGCAATCCTCAACTGTTTAGGAGTACTACTCATCATCATCATCATCATCAAACTAGAGTCTACCAACAACTCTCTTGACTAAAGTCAGCATTTCTTGATGTAATATATATATTGTTTTGTTGTTATTTTATTTATTAATGGGAGTACAATTACTTAATATTTGTATGCTCTGCCAATAATCACCTGCCTGATTAATACAAAATAAAAAGCAAGAACAACTGTATGATTTCTTCTTGTTCTTGTTATTCATTTAGTTATTACTTGGACTCGTATAATATAATAGATAGATAGATAGATATATATTAAATATACATAGTTATGATGATCACAATTAGATTAGATATTCGAATTTATACTGAGATAGTATATTAATACTTTATTTATTGATCATAGTATTTAGTTAGCAGGTTCAGGTTTTATTTATTTATTATCAGCAGCAGTTCACTCTCAATAGGTGGATATAGCTTCTATCGACAATTGTAAATTGTAGTATTCAACGCAACAACTACAACCACAGGATCAACATTTCACACAGGAATATCAGCACTTTCCTCTACTCCTCAGATTTTTATTCATTGACTAGACATTTTGTTTTCTTTGGTTGTTGTAAATGTCAGACTCACCGCCAAACTCCAGCAAACTTACATCACCAACACATGTAATATCACCACTTTCACTCTCACAGGAAATAAATTTTGAAGCGCAACATCAGGCACATCAAAAGCAACATCAAGAGACTAGAAATGGTATATCCAGCTTGCTACTACGAGTCCCAAGCCCGCCACTAACTCCTGGTGTCATCAGTAGTAGTTATACCAATAGCAGTGCGAATACAACAGGCGACAGTATCTCAAATTCAATAAACAGTGGTGCTAGTGCTGAACTAGATAATAGCATAAACGACAAAACCATCAACTTCATCAACTAAATCCTTAATCGACAACCAAACTACGAGTAAAAATAATAATAGTAGTAGTAGTAGCAGTAATATGGCACCAATCAGTTCAACATTTGAATTATTAGATAACATTACAAACCAAACATATCTTTCATCAAAATCATCGAGTTTATCTGTAAATAATAGTAGTAGCAATAGTAATAATAATAATAATAATAATAGTAGTAGTATAAGTAATAGTAATAGTGGAAGTAGTTTAAATTTACATTATGATAATATTAAAAGACCATCTACTATAACTTCAATCAAGAAATCTGTACAACAGCAGCAACAGCAACAAAATGGAACAGCCGAGTCATTGTCCATTGATACAATGGATTTATTGGACCAAATTGTTAACCAATCATTGAATACTACGCCATATTCAATATCAGCCAATATTACTCCTGAGATCACCGCAATTTCACCAATACTCGAATCAACATCTATTACACCAATAACCATTGTTTCACCAATACTCACAAGCGATAGATCAACTCCTCCCACAGTAACACCCGACCGTACTAGAGCAACTACCAACAGCAGTTCTTTGAATGTGAATCTTAATAACAAAGGAAAAATCATTTATATTTAGCGAATCACCTCGAAATAGTTCACCTACAATGCCATCCAGATCTTCAATGGCTATATCAGGTGGATCTCCATTATTGGCGTCGAAACCAGTTGTCGTTAAACAGAATCAACAGACTACACAGGACATATGGAAGTCAACACTATCATCCACTGGCAAAGAAGAGATGATCAAAGTTTGCTTTGATGAGATTCCAGGCAAGAAGCTAGTGCAGCGATTCTCTATCGATCTCACACCCACAGAGATAAAGACAAAGCTCCTTGAGGAGGTTGGTCCAGAATTTATTCCTCTAATTGACCAATTCGAGCTAAAAGTGTTGTCCATCAACGCAACTTTTACCAACGAGTCACTGCCTCTTCGTAGGCAGCTGGTTATGCAGGCCTGTAATATAACACGTCTTTTCCCAAAGCTCCAACTGACGCTTAAAAACCAAGACGAACGAAAACTTACAGATTCGGAAGTTGTCGATATTAAGTCACATATCGAAACTGAATTGGAGATTTTCAATTTAATAGGAAAGAATCACACTCGTTTCCTTGATGCCAGCAACAAAGAAGTTGCCAACTTTCGTAGGGAGATGGCACACTACCGTTTGGTTTCACCACCACCATCCAACGACCTTACACAGTACATCTATGTATTATCCGAGCCAATGCCTCTTATTGTTCCTCCAAAGATTACAATAGTTGTTATGATCATACCTGGGACCATTAAGATTAGCAAAAAGATTGATTGCGAACCAAATCAATCAGTAACAGATACACTCTTGCAGGTATTCAAAAAGTATGCAATGGTTGATAAAGTACACACAAAGGACCGCACACATCTCGATTTTGTCCTTAAGGTCACTGGATTCCGTGAGTACATCCTGTCGGTCTCTCAAATGGGAGCGAAAACTGTTTCAAGTCATGGATACAAGCCTTCTGGTAAAGATGGCGATTTTGTACTATTGGACTACGATTATATTCGTCAGTGTATTAGTAAACAGCAGATAATAGAATTGACATTTACCGATAATTCAATTTTAAAACAAAATGTTGAGAGCAATGTGTCGTTCATTGATAAACTACTTGACACAACAGATTTCGACAGTGATGAAGAGGATGAAGTTGGTTCACCAGGACAGGATGACACATCGCCTCCATCTCCACCAACACTCTCCCCAACAACATCCACCCTCCAATTACCTTCAGTATCAACACTTGGCGTACAACATCAATTAGCATCCGCAATGGGTGGTCGTCGTTTGCCGATTACCAAAGTAAATCGATTGTTTAGAGTTAAAATTGTTGGTCTTCGAAACATAAATATCCAAAAGAATGAAGAGGCAAAGGCAAGATTTGTAGATCGTCAACCTTATGGATTCATCATGGTCGAGCTTTACCATGGTGGACAATTGATTTCCAACCCAGTTTTCACCCCCAATGTTCCGCTGTCCAATCTAGATACTTTCAACTTCCCAGACTGGGAGCGTGATGTTTGGATTCCTTTCAACATTTCTATTCGTTGTTTACCACGTGCAACTCGTGCTTGTTTCACCTTTTATGTATCAACCGAAGGAGTACCCGATATTTCTGATGGATCAAAGTCGATTCCTCTTGGCTGGGCCAACTGCCAGCTCATAGATCATAAAGGATGTCTTCGAACTGGTCCAGTTGCATTCCGACTCTGGGATGATGGAAGAGCCAATCCGATTGGTACTTGTATTGACAATCTCTCAGCAAAAACACCAACTATCCTTCTTGTCGAATTTGAAACCTTTGTTAAGCCAGTCATTTTCGTTCCACATTATACTGATGGTAATCCATCTATAAATTCACCCTCCCGAAAGATGGAAGTCGCCGACGCCAGAAGATTAAACAGTTTGATGCAGTCTGATCCACTCGTCACACTGACACCAGAAGATAAAAAGTTAATTTATCAATCTCGTCATATCTATACTTCAGTTCCAAAATCACTTGCCAAGTTCTTGATGTCTGTAAATTGGGTGGAAGTTGATCAAACACTCGAGGCATATCGATTGTTAAACGAGTGGGCCACTCTCAAGCCAGTACAGGCACTAGAGCTATTGGATGCAAAGTTTGCCGACAGCAATGTTCGTTCCTATGCCATAAGAGCACTCAAGTTTACTGATGCAGAGTTCTCTGATTATTTATTGCAATTGGTTCAGGTACTCAAATATGAACCCTATCATCGCTCAGATTTAACTAGTATCTTGTTACAACGTGCACTTTCCAATCGTTCAAGAATTGGACATCCATTCTTCTGGTTCCTCAAAGCAGAGTTAGACACTCCGGAGATTGAAGAGCGTTATGGCCTACTCTTAGAAGGTTATCTTCGTAGCTGTGGATCTCACCGTCAAGAGCTAGCTAAGCAAGACAGTGTTATAAATCAACTCTTAATTGTTGCTAACAGTGTCAAAGCAGCACATTCTAGCGCAGATAAAAAGAAAGCACTTATGGACGGTCTAACTAAATTGAAAACTCCCAGACAGATTCCAACTACCACTCGATCCGAGATGGGAAGCAAAAGGTTTAATCGTCGAAAAATGTAGATATATGGATAGTAAAAAAGTATATATTATTTACCCTCTTTGTTCTTCCAAGATACTAATTTGATCTTGATTTAGTTACCACTTTGGTTAGTGTTTGAAAATGCAGAGCCATATGCAAAGCCTTTGACAGTTATCTTCAAGGTTGGAGATGATCTCAGACAAGATATCTTGACATTACAGGTCATTAGAATTATGGATAAGATTTGGAAGAGTGCTGGACTTGATTTGAGACTTCAACCATATAAATGTGTTGCCACTGGTGATGGAGTTGGAATGCTTGAAGTAGTATTAAATGCTAATACTATTGCAAATATTAATAAGGATGCTGGTGGAACAGGTGCAATTCTGGAAGAAAAAACTCTTGTTAACTGGCTTAGAGAATGTAACCCAACTGAAGCAGAATATAACAAAGCCGTTGAGACATTCATCCTTTCTTGTGCAGGTTATGTGGTCGCAACCTATGTGCTTGGAATTGGAGATAGACATGCAGACAATATTATGATGACAAAAGCTGGACACTTATTCCGTATGTTTCAACTTTAAAAATATCAAAGAAAATCTTTTATTAATTGCCTCCTCTAAACAGATATTGACTTTGGTCATTTCCTCGGAAATTATAAGAAAAAAATATGGATTCAAAAGAGAAAGGGCACCATTTATCTTTACTCCACAATATATGGCTATTGTAGGTGGCAAGGACAGTGATAACTTCAATTTCTTTGTACAAACATGCTGCCTCGCTTATAATACATTGAGAAAGCACACTGACTTATTTATTAATCTATTCCAACTTGTAAGTGTTGACAACAACAATTCAGCTCGATCTAATACTGATGAATAACTTTATAATGTAGATGCTAAGTACTGGCATACCTGAACTTCAGCACGAAGATGACATTGATTATCTCAGAAATGCTTTGGCCCCAGATTCAACCGATGCTGTAGCTGCAAAAGAATTTACTAATAATATCCATGTGGCACTCAACACAAAGACTGTTTTATTAAATGATATTTTCCATAACTGGGCCCATTAGATAATTAATAAATTCTATTTTATGGTGATAAACAACTATTTTTAATAATATGAATAATAAGTTCAAGTTTATTCTATTTTTTAATCTGGACGAATTAGATTAAGTGTTCCCTTAATAAAAACCAATACTCTCTAAGAAACACAATCAATCTAGTTGTTAATATCTGATTGTATAAAACATTTTGTTTATACGTTTAACAAAGTAAAATTCTAAACAGGAAACATAAATTTTTCTTGAAAAATCCAACAGCTCGATTAGCTCAGTCGGCAGAGCGTGGTGCTAATAACGCCACGGTCGCAGGTTCGATCCCTGCATCGAGCAAATTTAAATGGCATATTTACCGCATGCGGTCGATAATCGCAATGTAACCTGTGGTTTTTTTTTTTTTTTTCAATTTCTTCTCCCACTCTCTCCCTAAACCATCTCAGAGAAGAGCATAACTGTGTCCTGTGTGGTCTTTCAATAGACTCAAAGCTATATCACCATTATTTCTTTGGTTGCAGTGCTCTTTTTGGGTTTACTTTACAGGTAAGAGAACCAAATTGTCATTCCTTCATTTAACAGCGTGAATCATCAGAGCCATATTGAGAGTAGTGTCCGAAAATCTGTATGGAGATAAGATACTTGACTTCACAAACATTCTTAAGTTGTCAAGCAAGTACTAGGGTGTAAACAATTACCATAAGCTCTGTTTATCGCTGGTTTCTAAAGGAACTACTGAATCAGCCACCACCGTTGCTGTCAATGAGTTCAAAAAATACTGGAACATTTTCACCAACTCTGGTTGCGATATCCCCAATCGGGTGCTCCCTCATTAATTTATAGATTAATATTTCATTTGGAAATGAATATAAAATATAAAAATCAAAAAAAAATTTTGGAAAATAGGAAAAGTAAAAAAAAAATATATTTCGGACAATCATGATATAGAACACTGTGAGGTTCTGACCCTCACCATTTATTAATTAATTAATAAATTAGATCACTGGATGATTAAAAAAAAAAACAAAAAAAAAAAAAAAAAAAAGTTTTTTAATGGGAGTTTTGAAAAGGGAGATCTTCTTATTCTTCTGATCCGTATGCATCACTCAGAAGACCTTTCTTACACGGATGTTAATCGCATTGAGTTCAATCCCTGTTTCCGTTACTATTAGTAAATGGTAAATACACCAACACCAATATATTAATCATGTCAACTTCCAAAAAAAGAAAACAAAAAAGTATGTCAATTAAACCTGTTTTATTTATTTAAAACTTGCTCTAATAATTGATTTAAACGTGGTACCATTTCTCTTGAATCCTCATAAAGACCAGCAGTAATCAAAGCATTATCTACAATTTGTTCAGCAGCTAATTTGGCAATTGTTGGATTGCTTTGACGGGTTTGGTTTAGCTTGAGAATGATTGGATGGTTCATGTTGAATTCAACTTGTTGCTTTGGAATATCATGTTGTTTGCTTGGATCCATCATCTTCATCATACGACGGAATGTTGCAGATTCATGATCAACGACAATAGCTGGTTGAGAAATAGCACGAGTAGTTGGTTTTGCCATGGCAATCTTGTTTCCAACGGCACTTGAAACCCACTCTAAGAATGAAGTTACCTCAGTTTGACTCAAGGTGTCTTGTTGTTGCTCTTGGTTTGCAGACAAAAATTCTTCAGCTTCCTTTGATTCTACAGAGACAATCTTCTTGTCACCAAAGTGTCCAATGTTGGAGAATACGAAATCATCTAGGGTATTGTAGAGGGTAAATACTTCGATTCCCTTGGCCTTGAATGGCTCATAGTATGGACTGTTCAAAGCAACGGACTTGCTTGGAACGGTGATGTAATAGATGTGAGTTTGGTCGGGCTTCATACGAGAGACATATTCTTCGAGTGTGGTTGAGGTACGTGGCTTCAAAATCTTCAGTTGGTGGTTGTTCATAAGTTGATTCGAAACGGAGCAATTTTGAGATTTCGTCTTTCCACTTGAAATCTGTGATGACACCCTCTTTGAAGAATCCACCAAACTCATTCATAAATGTTTCAAATCTGGCTGGGTCACGCTTTGACTCTTCTTGAAGATGCCTTCAAAATACGCTTGACAAGCACTGCACTGATACGTTGAATGAGACCATTGTCTTGCAAATGCTCACGAGAAAGATTGAGTGGAATATCTTCGCTGTCGACAACTCCTCTGACGAATCTCATCCAATCTGGGAGCAATCCCTTTGCCTTTTGTTGAATCATTACCTTTCTTGAGAAGAGAGATACACCTGGTTCCATACGTCCCATACCGTATTTTTCGACGTGTTGTGATGGAATATAGAACAAAGAACGGATAGAGAGTGGAGTGTCAGTTGAGAAATGGATACGGTAGGTTGGTGTGTCGTAGGACTTTGAAATGAATTGATAGAATTGCTTGTGCTCCTCTTCGGTGATTGAGGACTTTGAAAGTGTCCAGAGTGGACGAATGGTGTTGACTGGAGTACCATTCAAAATGATTGGGAAACCAACAAAGTTACTGTACTTCTTGATAACAGTCTCTACAGTAGCTTTTTTGGCATATTCGTAGGCATTTGGTTTCAAATGGATAACAATCTTGGTACCACGTGATACACCCTCAGCCTCTGAGATACTGTAGGAACCAGTACCATCGGACTCCCAGAGGTATCCTGTGCTTCCTGGAACAGCAGATCTAGAGTATACCTTGATGGTGTGTCCAACCATGAAGCAAGAGTAAAAACCAACACCAAATTGACCAATGATTGAAGCTTTGTCTGGATTTTCTCCTAGCTTCTTAATAAAGTCACCTGAACCAGAGTAACCAATTCTTCCAAGATTACGAATCAACTCCTCCTTGTTCATACCAACACCAGTATCTTGAATGATAAGAGTTTTCTTATCTTCGTCAGTACCGATTCTAATTTCGAATGGAACATCGTCAGAGAGAATCTGTTGATTGGTTAACTGCATGTGTCTTGCTTTTTCAATTGCATCGGAAGCATTCGAAACCAATTCACGAATGAAAACCTCTTTCTCAGTGTACAGTGATTCAGCTACAATATGTAAAAGCTTTTGTGTTTCTGCTTGGAACTGATGCTTGTCAGCCATACCAACAACTTTTTCAGTCTCCTCGATTGGATCATCTCCCAAGAGCAAGTTATTCTCAGGTGGGATCTCGTCGTCAACATTCAACTTTGATGCATTATTTGGTTCTGTTGAATATTTATTTAATCTAAATCCATTATTGCTGTTTGACTAAAAGATATTTAACGAGAGAGAGAGTTAATGAAATGATTTATTTTCATTCACAGATAATAAGCTTACATTTAGATTTTGAAACAGATCTATTGAAATTCAAAGTTGTAAATGGTTGTGAAAGTCTAGCAGCAACAAAACGAGTGTTGATAGAGTTTAACAAAGAACGATTCAATGCTTTGCTTAACATTGTTAATTATATAGTTGAATATATAATAATAATAATAAACCAAAACTTAAAATAATGAAAACTAAACTAAAACAAAGATATTATGATTCATCATTAGTTGTAAAAAAAAAAAAAATGGAAAAAAAAATTTTTTTAAAAACGAACGAAATCAATTAAATTAGATATAGTTTTTGGTGAAATTTCATTTGTAAAAGAGAACAGTTTATTTTTTTGAAAAAAACCTTTTGTTTTATCCAGATACAGTGTATTCGCTCATTTCAATACCTTCTTTTTGAAGTCTTTCCAAGATTGGAAGATAGAATTCTGGTGTCATTGGGCCTGCTACACCACGTTTTTTGGTTTCATCGTCAATGATAAGTTCAGTTGCAATACCAACTGGAAGTCCAACAGTAAGCGAGGTACCAGTACTTCCGTTTGGTTGACCGTAGCAAATCAACTGAGAATATTCCTTCTCTACTTTCTTTGATCCATCGGCGTTGTTTGATTCAATGATGAATTCATGTTGTAATACTACAATATCTCTCTCTCCTGAGTTGTAGGAGAGTTTCTTTTTCTAAAAGTCCACAAAGAGTATCTATTGGGGTTTGCTTGTTTACCACTGGGCTATCTGAGAGCAATCCAAGCCATTTGATTCCGTCAAGTGCTGTCTTTACATCAGAGTCGATATTACGTTGGATGATGGGGAATTTGAAACCGGATGCCTCTGCCTCTGCCTTTTGCTTGGTGAAGGCTTCCTTAATCGTAGACTCTAAGCAGTACTCAATGTCAGAGATGTTATTATTACATCCAATGACTTGAGAAATGTATTGTTGCCATGATGGATTGGCATTGAGGCGCTCGTCCTTCTCTGAGTAGAAGAGACCAATGGCTACCAATGCACGAATCATAACACTGAATCCCATCCATCTCAATGTTCCACGATACATTGTCTTTACATGAGAACGATCAAGGCTGTAGGCATCAATGTATGGAAGAGAATCACGGTTCGCAACACCTTCAAATTCCATAGTGGTTCCATCAGCAGAACGAATGGTCACTGGTTGCATCACAGCGAATTTGATATGTGCTGGGATATTGTCAGTGGATCCATTCCAGAGGAATGTAGCTGGTAAAGAGGCAGATGACAATACACCACGTGGTGACCAAGAGAATTTGTAACCGAATGGGTTATTTGCACACTCTTGAGCTGGAAGGGCACCACACCAAGAAATGAAAGAGGTAACTTGGGCACCCTTTGCTTTGGCAGCGTCGATAATCTTCATGGATGACATGTGGTCAATTCCTGGATCCAAACCAAGCTCATTTAATAGTAAGATACCTGCATCCTTTGCGGCCTGATCAAGAGCACGCATCTCTGGACTGATATAGCTTTGCAGTAACCAAGTGTTTCTTGTGAGGTGATACACATTTTAGCAACGGCGCAGTGCATAGTGGCAGGCAACAAGCTGATGACAACCAAACACTTTGGAATATACTCATTCAGAGCATCGAGGTTGTTCATGACATCCAATTGGACAGTAGTAATTTGTTCAGATGACCAACCCTTTGAAATATTATCCAATTCATTTTGGAACAAACTTACTATTTATCCAACCAACGAAAAGAATACCAATGAACGACAATAATCAATTAGTAATGTAGAATTTAGAGAGATATTTAAGCAAATAACGACATACAAACAGTGATATGAACATCCTTTCTCTTTAATAAATATTCAACTGCAGGTTTGGCTACAAAACCAGAACCCAATAAAAGTACTTGTTTCATTTCTACACTACTACCTACTACTAATACTATAAGAGTATATTATTACTTTAGTTTACTAATGATAATTTTAAAAATGCAATGTTGTTTATTAAATTTAAAAAAAAGGATTATTATTGTAAGTGTGATGAACATAAAAAATAATATAATTTATATTAAAATTAATAACATCACACTCACCACCCCCCGACAGAAATTTCATTTTTTTGTATTTTCCCATCACAATTATAAAATTAAAATAAAATATCATTCACCTATTTGTTGGCATATTGACAATGAAAATTGAAATCTTTTGTGAAAGGTTTACTTTCACAATGAAGCAATAATAATAATAATTAATGTTATTTGGAATTTGAACCTTTTCTTCTTTGTCATCTTGCGAATGAATAAACTTAAAATGAACTATAGTTAATTGAACAGCTGTTCGGATTTATAAATTTACTTTTGAACATACTCCTACACTAATCAAGAAATGGATCAAGAAACTTTTTCTACCAATATTAGCTACTTAAAAGGTAGATATGTTGATAGAATAGCACTTTATCATTGGGTTGGCAATGATTTACTTTCTGCTGGGAATAATCCATCGTTTTGTGATTCCCTTGTATTGTTCATTCATGGTCAATTCGACTATATTGGAAGATCTCTGGAATTCATCCAAAGCATCTGTGCCAGAAACAAAAAATCTATTGTAGTGGGAATAGATCTAATGGGTCATGGTCGTTCTGATGGACCGAGAGTTACCATACCCGACTTTACTTTTATCTTAGAAGACCTGGACTTTGCACTCATTAATATAATGGAAAAATATGACATTGCTAATGATGTAAAAGTTATTATATGTGGCCATTCTTTGGGCGGAATGCTCGTATTGCTTTTTGAGGATAAGTATCATTTTAAATATCATATTGTGGGAATGATCTTAGTCTCTCCCTTGTTGGGATTGGAATATCCTTTTTTAGCACTTGCAACTGCTGAAAACATACCTAACGAATCAAGACTTGGCGACATTTTTAAGCAGAGATAGCAGTGTGGTAGAGAAGATCAGGAACGATCCACTTTGCCACAAAGGACCATTTGTGAGGACCACTTTGATTGCTATATCAAACTCATTAAAATACATTGACAGCAGCTACAAAATGAAAGAGGACACACCTTTACTTTGGATTCATGGTGACAATGATCTACTCTTAAGCTTAGATATCACCAGAAGGGCAATTGATAAAATAAGAAGCAGCACAACTGAAGTTGAGATATACAACGGAGCCAAACATGATGTCCTGCATGAAATTAATCGTAAAGAGATATATCAGAGGATCCTTCAGTTCATTGACAAACTTGGTTGAGTGTTGTGGTTGTTGATTTTAATGTTCAGAAAAAAGAAAAATGAAAATTTTAAAAAAATAAACAACATTAATGTGAACATAAGGTGCATGCAGATCATAGAACTCATCCCATCAGATTAATATTGTTGTACCTTTCTCTCTCTTTTCCATATTTGTATATTACTATTTAAACAACAACTATCAACAACAACAACAACAACAACATTGACAGCGCTGTAACATCAACCATAAATTCATTCAACAACAAATCAACATTCAATTGTTTACAAAAATAGATAAAGATAGAAAGTAAAGAAGAAATGTCATTGAAACAAATATTTGCAAGAGTATTCCAAGTTAGAGAGGCACAAGTCACTGCCAATGTTGCTAAAGAGAGAATGCAGATCTTCTTGCACGAACAAAGAGGAAACCGTTTGTTGAAAGATGAGAATTTGAATCAAATTAAAGGTGAAGTTTTACAAGTTGTATCTGTAGGTATCATTAATGACTTTAAGATCTACTATTTACGATCCTTCATACTAATAATAGAGTTTTACCTCCACAATTGAATTGATAATACAACATACATCAACATTTACACAAATGAATAGAAATATTGGAATGTAAATATGAGTGATGTTACATTTACTTTTAAAAAGAGTGAAGACCAGTTAGATCTAGATGTATTCGAAATGCAAGTTACATTACCATCAGAAGCTTTCAAAAGACATACATCCAAAACTCCAAATCTCTCACTATAAACTTTAATAATAATATAATAATCATAATAGTAGTTGTTTAAAACAAAGTAATAGATCTTTCTTTTTTTTCAAATATAGTCATAAAATGACTGTTACTTCTCATTATTATCAAATAACACATCATGATGTTTTTAAAAGCAGATCACTATGATTCTGCAGGTACATGTGACCTATGTATGAATATATGGTACAGAACATTTGATGGTATGAATTTATTATTAATCGATATTAATTGAGTTTGAAACAATTAATCTAATTATGAGGACTGAGTTGGTGCATTGCTTTCTGCTATAGTGGTGGTCGATGTAGTTGTCGTTGGATTATTGCTAAAAGTGGGTGGGACTACCGGAGTAGGTGGTTGTATTTTTATGGGAGATAAAGCACTCTTGTCGATATTCTTAATCTTTGACTCCAATCTCTTTGTATATTCGTCAATGAGCTGCACTGTCTTTTCTAGATCACCAACATTCTTGTCCAATTCATCGATCTTTTCTAAATATGGAAGAAATTCATCGTCTAATGATAATAATAATAGTGCAACATTAATAACAACTCGTATCAAAGCAGAAGGTATTGGCTAGACATACATTTCATCTTTAAATCATTCATGTACAAAGTCAATCCCTTAGTCATGTCTGTCATATCTTTATATTTCGAAGCGGTAACACTATTCATTTGAACCAACAGATTATAATCAGCAACAGTAGCTAAAGTAATTATGATTTGTTGTTGTTGTCAGTACAGGGATGGATGAATCATAGGCATAGGATGTAGTATATATTACCTGACAGCTCTGAACTCAAGTACTTTGATACTTTTGTAAACATTTCTGATGTCGATGATTGAAGATCCTGTTGTTGTTGTGGAGGAGGTCTTGCAATATCATTCATTGCCTTTTGTTGAAAGCTATCAAGATTTCCACTTCCACCTTGTTGCTGTTGTTGTTGTTGTTGCTGCTGCTGAGCAACAGCTGCAGGTATTCTACTTTCCATCTTATCTATCACCTCAATCTATATATCAACAAATCTTTATATCTATCTAATTTACACAGTCTGGTAGACAGAAAATATAGATTCTGAAAAGTTATTTTGAAAAATTAATAATAATTTTAATATTATTAATAAGAGAATTTAAAATTAAAAAATCTACTATTCGTTAATAATAAAGGTATTGACTCTACATGCAGAGTCAAAACTTGTTCATGTAATATATATATATATATAACTATATCTGATAAATTATGAATAGCAATTAATTCCACTACAACAACAACATCATCATTACTATGACATCGACAAATAGAACTAGTGTTTCAAATCAGCCTACTCTTTCCATCAATAATATAATAGATACACTTGTACCATCACATTCGTTGGTCGGCAAAGCTACTATCGACAACAATCAACCAACTCCCGGCTATCTATTCATTGAGCTTCAAAGTATGTATGACAAAATCGATATACCTATCTATTTCAAAATGCTTTTTCTAGAATACCATATTGAATATGAACGTTACTTTTAGATGAAACTTTGGCCTCAACTGAGAAAAGCCAACAAATCCTATCGCAGCTATTAAACAGATTAAAGAAAGACTCTGTCAATGTAAAGCTAAAATCACTAAAATGTATGAAACATCTTTTACTCAAAGGAAGCACTGCCTTTAAACAAGATTTAGCAACCTGCTCAGACATTCTACGTCAAGCTACAAGTAAGTGTATTTTACAATTGTACTTTTCAATATACTAACTAGTTATCATTTGCTTTATTTTAGACTTTAGAGGAGCATTGGATCCGCTGCATGGAGATGCTCCATTTGCTGCAGTAAGAAATGAAGCAAATGAAATATTAAATCTACTTTTTCAATTCACATCGATTTCACCTTTGGATTATCAACAACAGCAACGACATCAGCAGCAGAATATAGATACATTTAGGAGTCACATTGAGAGTGATTCACTTGTATTGTACAACAATCAACAGAGTCAACAACAAAAGCAGCAAGCATCATGGGTTGGTTTTGGATCAAGTGGTGCCATTACTAATGCACCACTACCACCTCCCACAAAGATGGACCAAGTTAAAGAAACATTCATAAATGTAAAGGATAAGTTGGTTTCTCAAATTGACACCAACAAAAAGACAACTCTTACAAACTTTGGATCACCAAATCTAGAGTCAACACTATCATCAACCTCTGTACCAGGAATTCCAATTAGAGATGGATCCCATCTCATGGCAACCAACAATAACAGCAATAGTAACAATGAATTATTTTCCGACAGTCATAGCGAATTTGATTCTAAATACAGCGATTCAGAATGGTATCAATTCACCAACAATATTATTGGTTCAAACACATCATATACCATAGCCATTTCTGCTATAGCAAAGTTTATTGAATACTATGCTAGACAACAACAACCAACAACTATGTATATACTGCAACATTTAGAGAATAAACTAAAGAGCAAGCACTGGCAGTTGAGGCAAAAATCACTGGTGTTAATTGAAGCAATTATCAGGGATGAACATCAATTACATGATAATATGTTTTGTAGAAATTATTTCAAACAAAACCATTCTTCACTGCGATCTCAAGTTAACTCTGTTCAAAAACAGTTAGAGATAAATCGAGGCAAATACTTAAGCTTTTGAATATATCGTTTGATTTGTCAACTACATCGACACCAACAAGCCCAATGTCCCCTGCAGTCATCTCCAACAACAAGATAGGAATGGAACAAGAAGTAACTTACAACAATAGTCAGCAACCACCTCTACTCATTGATTTAAGTTTTCCCGAAAAAGATGACAGTCACCAACCTTTAAATGGTAGTAGCAATTGTGATAACAGTTTCAAGGAATCTTTTGCTCTGAATACAAGGGAGAGTCTTACATTTTCTAGTAATGTTCCCAAAACAAATGACAATGAAAAGATGTTGTTTGATCACCTATCTTTGGTCAGAGGCAGCAACCAGAATGATGGTGAATGCCATCACAATAATCTATATCAAAACTTACTTAAATAATGGGTGATATAACAAAGCTGAACCAAAGTACCCACGTTCCAAGCAGAGCGTTGCTACCTCTTAAATCACTTGACAAACACCTCAAATAAGGACTTTGACACACTCGCATCGAATAATTAGAGTTCAGAGGTCCACAGATTAGGTGCTTCTTCGCTCACCAATGAACACCATCTAACCGCTTCCTAATGTTAAATAAAGGTCTCAAACACCAACCACCCTATAGAAACACTGTGAATAGCTAAATTATACTTGAAATGCAATCAGATTCTCATCTCATAGCAATTACATTCTCAACAAAGGATGGACAATCACATTCTCGAGAATTTTCATTCATAAAATGAACCAACCACATTTCAAGCATCACCCAACACCAACAACAACCAAAACACATTTCAATCTTCAAACATGTGTTTCAAATTTAAGACACATTTATGTGTGGTTACCAATAGACTTCCATCTGATTGCCCAATAAATATACAGCAAAATTTTCTAGAAACCACCCCACTGTGCACTCTTTTAGGTAAAATTTTCAAGCTGCACCTCTAATAGGAATTAATTTTCATACAAATTGATTAAAGATAGTGGTGTGGTGCAGCACGCATTTTAGAATCTGTGACAGGCAAAAACTGCAAAACTCATTGATCATCAAACAAGTTGTTGTAAATCTCAATTCCTTCCCATCATGATCGTACTATAAATCAAAAAAAAAACCATGATTTCAGTGGAAAAAACTTTTGAATTTTAAAGTTGATAATAAAATGTTTAATCTGTCCAACACCCCATCAATATGTATCCTATCAACTTTTTTTAGGTAGTCCTTGCATGTTGTTGGAATTTGGTGAAAACTACTTTATTTTGAAACAAAATCACACACAAAATCCAAGAACTGCTTTTTGTTTTTTTTGATGAATCAAAATATCTTTTTGACTGAGTTTTTTGATATGTGACAAACCTATTTAAGCGTTGGTCAGGAATGTGACATTCTAATCAACTAATCAACTAATCAATCAGTTTATCTTGTAAATTACTTGTATAATTACAAATTCTTTATTAATACATACAATACTTGTACACATTTAAATTCTATTTATTTAATACTACTACTACACCTACCCCAATCAAAAATGACTGTTACCCTCGATCCACGTGAAATCTTATCTACATGGGATGTCGTTCAAGACTCTGCTACCCTCATGAATTTCCTCAATACCGGTGCTTACCCAAAGCAAATCGTATGTTTTCCGAGACACTTTAATTAATTCAAGTCAAAAGCTAACATGTTGATATCAACAGGTCATTCTTTACTTCGCCCAAATCGGTTGTGTTGGTTGCGATCAAATCAGAGATTTCATGACCAACCTTCCCAACACCAATGCTGATCTTGCTTGCTTCCAAATCCCACATGGTTCACCAATTACTGACAACAACATGTGGTGCAATGATGTCATGGTATCCCAACCATCAAGTTCTTCAAGAACTTCCCACAAAACCAAAACGTCAGATACATTGTCACTGGTGCTAACACTACTCTTGTTACCAACTGGATCGCTGCCAACTACGAACCATTACTCTAAATAATATCTGTATTTAACAATTTATAATAAATTCCCGCTTTTTTAAACAAATAATAATTCTGAATGAGTGTTTTTTCCGCGAAAGCCAAGAGGGAATTTTTCTTTAGAATTTCCCCATATTGTAGAAGACTAAGATGAATTGATCAATCCTTAAAAGAAATATTTTAATATATATATTCCAATTTAGGAAAACAAATATTAAATGTTTTGATAGAAAATGGTGATTTCATCAGCTCGATTAGCTCAGTCGGCAGAGCGTGGTGCTAATAACGCCACGGTCGCAGGTTCGATCCCTGCATCGAGCAAATTTAACAAGAATTTTACCGCTTGCGGTATGTTTGCTGGTTTTTGTTGGTAAAATTTTCTTCTCCTTCGAAATCCTGACCTATATATTCATCATTCTTCAATTGTCGAGTAGTAAATCTACGTTTCCATCGGTCGACTTTCTTCAACGCCAGACATCTAAATCAAAATAAACACATCTAAATCGAAAGATACATAAGGACTAAGATTTATAAAAGTCTACACATATATATTTATTTTACAATTTACAATTGACACAAACTAACTCTTTTAGCCATTTCCAATTTTCTCAATTTTTGTTTTTTCTTTCTATAGTAATATATGCTTATTGAAGAAATAATAACTACTGCGAATCCAACTGAGGCTATTATAATACCAACTTTTTGAATGGTGGTTAAACCTTTATCATTGGAACATTGATTTCTTTTAGAATCAGGATCAAGCAGAATAGACCAATTGGGGTCGAGTGCAATAGAGTTCTTATAAAATGGAATGGTTGTACCTAAGAGAGTACCTATTGATTGTTCTGATGTAGAATTATTGATGATATCATTCCTTATTCTTACCACTCTTCCATCGATAATGCCAGTTGGATTAAATTCACCATATAGTACTTTATCATCCATGATCAATTTGATTTGACTAAGATTTTCATCACTTGAAATTAAAGTATTTCCACATGATTCAGTGTTTGAAATTTCAGCTTGGATTAAAACTTGAAGGGAATTCATTCTCGTTTTAAAAGGGTAGGAATCCATTTCAATGGAGAACTTGGTGGATCCTGTTATTAGGTTCCTATAGTATATAAAGTTAAAATGATATTTGACAGTTTCCTATAGATATGTATATTTACATTTTTTGACCACCAAAATAAATGGTGGTATCTTTCAAGAAATATTGAATCGTAATATTAACAGTTGTTCCAGATTTTAATAAACCAGTGTATAGAAAGTTATTTTCCTCGATGGTTGTAGTGTTGGTGAAATTCCATTTATCAACAAAATACTCTTCAATGGTTGAGCCAAGTTCATCAAGTTCACGAATAGAATATAGTGAAATCAATGATTTTGTTGTTCCACTAGATGGGTTGGTAGATGGGTTGGTAGAGTTACCGTCTGGTCTGGTGTTATCTCCAATGAATAAAGAACAATCACGACCAGTGTAGTTTGTAAAACATTCACATACTTCAAATTTACAAATACCATGTATACAGTTTTTACTTGAGCATGTTATATTTGGTTTAACAGGGTCTAAAATATAATTAATAATTAACTATAAATCTACCAAAATAAGGAATATACTTACTTAGAGGTGTAATTGTTAATATATTTGATGGAAGAGGATTAAAAACCTGAATATTGAATGGATTATTTAATGGAGGCAAAGTAAAGATTGAATAAAGTCCACTCTTGATAAGTGAAGTATAGGTAGTATTTAATGGGAAGCTCTGGTCATGTGATGTTACAATGGAATAGAAGTTAGAGGTTGCGAAATTCTTTCCAGTAAGTGTAAGGTCACCTCCATATGAATTAAAGATCGATGCTTTCTCGATGAATGGAATAAACTTTGGTTTGTTAATAGGAATTACTGAATCGAATTGAGCATTTGATAAATCGGAGCTGGAGTATCCTATCAAGTTGAAATGATTGTCCATAATTCCATATATTGAGATATAAAGCCTATCAAGACCATATCCAAATCCAAAGGGAATGTTTATGCTGGATGTGTAGTTTACAACATTGTTGGTTCTTTGTATTTCTGTTGATTCGAAGCCAATTACATGCCCATTCATACTAGAGAGATAGACAGTTGGGGGTATCTTTGAAATTCCAGAGTTTAAATCTTTGGTAGAGAAAGAGATTTTAACTGAACGATCTTGGCTACTAACATCAATACCTCCTTTAGGGATGATAAGAGAGTCTAATATTGGCGGGATTCTTTCAGGAACTGTAAAACAATGGAATTGTTTTGTAAGGACGGATTTGGTTACATCACCTCTAATAAGCATCAGAGGGTCAAATTGATTGGTATTAGATGTTGATGATTCATATCCATTATTATCGATGAGTGATATTCCAACAATTTCATAAGTCTGTGTTAGACATGTTGAGGGGTCAATATTGATGTTGGCCATGTATATTCCATTGGACTGAGTTGGTACGATAGGTATTGAAATAGGGACAGCATATAGATCACTAGTAAAGTTTATGTAACCACTTTTGAATCCATTTAAAGTGTCACTAATTGTAATAAGCCATTGAACTGAATTTTGGATTTCAGATGGTAGGATTTTTGTAACTAAGGGTGGCATCATGTCAGCTGACGAAGAGGTAACACTGAGAATTGATTCAACTCCAAATTTAAGGAAGACTTGTTGACTTGTTAATGGTCCAAAGTGAGAGAGAATAGCATATTGGAGATTGGAAGTAAATAGTCTTGATGGGACAACAAAGTGAACTAAATATAAATCTTGATTAAAGTCCCATATTCCCTCGAAAGTGTTCATTTCATTGAGACTGGAGTAATCATTGATGTCGTAAATTAGAGCAAATCTTGGTTTCAAATTGATATCGGCATTACTGATATTAAATAACAATGTATTTTGTATTGGACCATTGGAAGTATCAATGCTATTCTTGAGGAATTTAAAATATGTTATTTCTTTATAAGTAATGTTGAAAGGAGTATCTAGTTCAGGAATTGTAAGAGGAATATATATTTCTTCTTCACCTGGTGGGCCGAAGTAATAAATGTCATAAAGATTGAAACTTCTGATGTTACCGACCATATCAGAAATTGAAATAACTTGTGGACTTGATGAGAAGAAAGAACATACTTTTTCAACAGTTCCCTGATTCATGGTACCCGATGTCAAGTCAGATCTCTCCAAAATGCAGTTAGACGAAACAACTACACGATAAAATCCACTTTCAGCATCTGAAAAACTGACTGTCACAATATATGTATAGGTTGAAATTTTTGTATAATTAAAATATGTAATCAATGGGGACATATTATCTATTCTTTAGTTAATAATAGTGTTAACATTTATATTTAACTTACCATTTTGTATTTGTGTATTTTGGTATTGTGTTTGTTTTGATTGAGAAGGATTCATTTCGTATGTTAAAATAGAGTCGATCGAGCCATTACCAACGAATGATGAAATATAATAGTTATATGACATCTTGGACATTGAATAGATTCCACTCATAACTCCATATGGAAGTGGTGGATTTGGATGTATAAAGGATATGCCATTGATGTTTGTATTACAATTTGGATTTGACACATTTTTCAGATCTACAAGCAGATTAACAATAGATCCTTGAAGAAGAGTTGATCCAATTTGAACATCTATAGAGTTTAAATAAGTGGAAACATCTTAAAGAACGGAATGTCAGTTTTAGTTTCTTAAAAAATGTTGTAAATACGTACCATATTCAATAAATGACTCGTTGGATAATAATTGACTGTTTAAATTACCATTGGAATCAACAAATGTATGGTAGGTAAAGTAATTGGACTTTGAATATTGAGACTTTGAAAAAAAGATGGCATTATCCAAATTACCAAGCAGTGGTAGTGAATTAGTTTGAATTCTAGTTGGAGTTTCAAGTGATTCTGAATAATAACTGGATCCAATAAATCCTCGGTCTTGCATCAGATTGGTTGCAACAAAACTTGAATACACATTTTTCAAAGGCAAACTATGATTAGTTGGGTAGTATTGTAATTGGCTGGTTGATACTTGATTAAATAAGAAAAAACCAAATAATAAAGTTAGTTTAGATTAAATTAATCGATAATTTCATCTTACAGGTTGTTTTTGGAGTTTGGAGAAAAGGTTGGATTGTTTGGTTGGCTACAATAGCTTTACCATTGTTGGAATTTACTAAGGAAATGTTGAATGGACTTAAATATTGACTTGAATCAAGATTAGATTTGATAGCAAACATCAGTTTGTATAGTCCAGAATATGGATTATACATTTGAGCGATGCAATCAAAAGGAACCTGAGGATCTAATATTGAGCATTTCACATTAATTGGAGTTTGTCTTGTACTAGCAGGTTGGTCAATATTTTCCTTTTTAAGAGTAAAAAAAGAGTAACCGATTGATGATAGTACATCGAACTTCGGCATACTTGGTCTCTCTAAAATGGTTGGATCTATAATGTGATTGATATTGTTAAAAAGAATAACAGCTTTGGTTTCAGTTGAAGGATTAACTTACAGCTAATACATGATGGATAAAATGTTATCGATTGGTAGTCTGTTGAACTAGAATTGGTTGGGGTTATTCTAATGGTTTCAATTGTGTTATTACTTCTTTTGTTATAATAAAACATCAATTTGGTCATATATTTGACTCCTTCGTTGAAAAGAAATTCATATCCAATTGGAATGACATTGAATGCGTTACCACCTTCTTCCATATAAAATGAAGGATTTGGGTCAACAAAATCCAATTCACAATAAATGGAAATACTGCACCATCCGGTGGAGTTGGCATAAGAGTCACCTACAGTGATACCTCTCCTATAAGTGACACCATTAATTACTATTGTATTAAAGCCTGTATTTAAAACATTAATATTAGTCATTAAATCAAAAGCTATCCATTAAATATATCTAAAATATTTACATCCAAAAAAGAAAGAGGTTGAAATTAACAACAAAATAAATTTTGTTAATTTCATTATCGTTGAGTAGTTGGTTTTGATTTACAAATATAAGAGGAATAGAGAAATTTACAAATATGATACAGATTTATTAAGTATTTGAATTAAATAAAATGGAAGGATTGGAAGTTGAATGTTGTAGAGTGATTAGGATCAAGTGAAATTTAGATAGGAATTTGGCACAAAGCAAAGTTGAAGTAGCATTCCAATTGGGATATTGAATTGAATTTAGAAATTATAACCAATTTTTGCTTTAAATAGTTCTCATATTGCAGCTTTTATTGTTGGGGAGATATTGATTTTGGTTAAATACCATCCAACCCTTTTTTAAAAATCAATGGTATCAAAACATCGGTGGTGTTACGTATTCATACTTTAGTGGGAGGCCTGATACCGCAGTTCTCTGCATTGAGAGAAAACATTAAACAACGATTAAGCAATTAGATATTTGTATTGCAAATTACGAATGGATAATTGAGGTATATTCTAGTTACGAATGGATGTGAGAAGGTACCCTTGCCTATTCAATCAATGAAACAACAGGGTGCCAACTCAAAAACAAAAAACCCACAAAACCAATAAAAGATCCAATTTATCTAACTGTGATCATTTAATAAGGATCTGATTTAGGGATGGGTGGTAACAAGAATGTTTGGGGGATAAACAAAAACCAAATAAATTTTATATTAATGGTGTGGTGGATTCATCAAAATTTCGGAATATCGGAGTGGTTTGTGTTGTTTAGGATGATGGATGAGAATTCCATGCTGTTAACATTAGAAAATTTAGAGTGATTGAAGCCTCTTTGATTTTCATCATTTGCAAAGAACCTTATATAATGTCAAAATGTTGACGTTTGTAATGATGGAAAGATTGAAGTGAAGAATGTTACCTTGTGTTTCTTGGATAAGGTCTGTTACCACATGAATTAATAATATTTGCGGCACCATACATTACCAAGAAATAGAAATAGAAAAAATGATATAGCTAATACAATAATAGCAGGTACATTTGTTTGCTGGGCTCATGAGTATTTGCTATAGCTATCTTGAACAATAATATCACTTGAGGAAGATAGATTCATTAGCATTCGTTAAATAATATGTTATGTGTTCATTTGTACTATGATTATCCACTTACTACAGTTCACAATAGCAACAACGCTGCCACTCCAATGACCCGACTTGATACAGGTGAGATATAGAAAGAGTAATAACTACATTTAAAAAAATGTCATTTTTATACCACTAGTGTCTATTTCTCCATTATTGTATCTAATTTGTGGGTTGCTACTGAGTAATTGATACAAGTGGGTGTGAGGTTTAACATATCTAAACCGCTGTTTATCTCACCAATTTAAATATCAGTTATTATTTCTTTCTAGATTTAAATAAATGTTTCCCTAGTATTACTATTAATATTATAAATTTCTTTAGATTTAGAATAAAATCTAAATATCAAAGTTTGACTCGAAAATTAGATAGATCTATCTATTCTGGTACCATTACTTTTTATAATAAACAAAATCTGCAAAATAATTTGGAAAAAATAATAAAAACAACAATAAATCTAAAATTAAAATTTACATTTTTTTTGGTTCTAGCTTAATTGTATTGGCATTGCAGAGTTATATATATATTTTACAATAATAGAGTTAATCTAATTATGGATGTACACTTAGGTGATGATAGCAAAACAATTAACTTGACATCATTGAGCAGCCAGGAAACAAGTAGCAGTAGTTCAACTACTGCACCCCAAACCAGCTCCACCAACAGTCCCTGCAAAGATAATAGCCACAATGACACTAGTATAGATAGCAAATTGGATGCGTTGCAGCTGAACAATGTGCAAAAAGATGCTGAGCAATGTACAACTAGCACTGGTAGTGGCGAAAATAGAATTAATAAAGAAAATAAAAGTAGTGGCAACCTAGCGCAGGTATGGAGGAGTTCAAAGCCTCAAAATATATCATTGGATCAAGTACAGAGTTGTAGTGGTACAAACTCTCAACAACAATCCAATACCAATGTAGATAGTAATAATAGTAATAGTAGTAATAGTTCTCCACCTTTAATATCTCTAACACCTAGAGATAAGAGTGTCAACAACTCACCTACTCCTGCAACCATATCAATCAATAGCAGCAATGCTTCTGACGATAGCAGCAGCAGTAGTAATATTAATAGTAAAGAGAATAGTAATAATAAAGAAAATGAAAATAATAGTAACACAAGTGGCAGTAATAATAATGGAAGTGTAGGTGTTATGTTGTTTAAATATTAAGTACTTTTTATAGATATCTAATGCAAATATCTTTCATCTAGTTTTGGTGGTTAAGCAAATTCAAAATTGGTTTGATGAATGGTGGAAGCAGTGGCAATAACAATAGCACTGCTGTTTCAAATAGTAAAAATAGTGAGCAAGATGCAGCAAGCAAAGAAAAAGATGAAGATGATGGTGAGATTTTGTATCATACCACACCAAGCTCCAAAATCATCAAAGAAGGCTATCTAAACAAACAAGGTCATCTGAGGAAGAATTGGCTGCAGCGTTACTTTATTCTAACTGATATCTCATTGGAGTACTATAAGGAAAAGGGACAGCCGTTGCTCAACCAGATCCCGCTCTCTGAATGCTCCATTTCACTGGCTGACACTGAGACAAAGAAGTCTTTTTGCTTCAAGATTTCGCATGCGACGCGCAAGTCTTTCTATCTCTACTCTTGTGTGAGCGGCTCGGAAATTGAGCGTGACTCTTATGAGTGGATCGGTGCTATTCAGGAGGTCATTGACAATCTCGCAGCACAAGCTGCCACTTCACCAAAGGATGTGCAGGTTGTCACTGAGGACCACCCAAGCTACGAGCTGGTACATGCCATCTCCAACTCACTTCTCTTCAGTCTTGGAAAGACATCAGCTGCGCACATTTCATTATTGGTTGACGATGACTATAGCGCATATGAACAACAAACCTACACTACATCTCCAAACTCATCGAAATCCAACTCTCAGTCAATCTCTTATAAATTTGTAGATTACGCACCAAAAGTATTTAGAAAGATACGCGAACTTTCAGGTGTGAATCCAGCAGACTACATGATATCACTCACCCGTGACACACTCACAGAGGTACCAACACCAGGCAGAAGCAATTCACTCTTTTATTTCACAAGCGACAAAAAATATCTTATCAAAACTATAACATCATCTGAATTTGACCATCTAAGATCCATTTTACAAAGCTACTACGAGGTAAATTAATTGTACCAAATACTTGTATCCTACATGAATACTAACATCGTTTCTATTATTCAGCATCTTTCCCAATATAAAGATTCATTGTTGGTTAAATATTTTGGACTGCATCATATTTCGCCATCAAAGATGAAAAACACATATTTTGTTGTGATGGAGAATATTTTTGAGAATAGACATATTGACGAAACCTATGATCTTAAAGGTAGCACTCTCAACAGAAAAGCAGAGACAGGTAAATCAGTGCTGATGGATCTTGATTTTTGCACCAGAATATTTATATCTGATGAAATGAAGATATTGTTCTTTAAACAAATTGAAATTGATTGTAGTGTAAGTATTATGAACAGATTCAAGTATAAGCATTTTGATTAATTAAATCTTGTTTATTTAAAATAGTATTTAGAGAAGGTGTTTTCAATGGACTACAGTTTATTACTTGGAATATCTTATTTACATGGCAAATCAGTGGAGACAAATTTGGAAAATGAGAGACTGTCGATTTTCAAGAGAGAAAATGGTGGAATGATATCGAGAACTCCAGATGGCGAACACTATGACAGAGTTTATTATATTGCCATCATCGATATGCTGACAACCTACAACATCAAGAAGCAAATTGAACACACCTATAAAGCGACACTCTACGACACTAAAGATTCAATGTCTGCTGTTGACCCAACAACTTACAACAAGAGATTCAAACAATATCTAACAAGAATAACAGGCTGGACAAAATTACAAACATAATTAAACTAATAAATTATTTATACAATAATATATTTAATGTATGAAATTGTTGTTTATTTTACTTTATTATTGAATTAGTAATTAGCATAGTTGTTATTATTCTTTGAGGTTTCTAAAACACTACAACTCAACTTTACAACTATTAAGCTATTGTTGTTATTGATGTTAATATTTTTGATGATGGAGATAGAGGTTGTTGTGGTTGTTGTAGACATATTATTAATTTAATATTTGAAAACTCTTGAAGAATAAAAGTTGAAGTGGCGAGAAGTAAAGTGATCATTGATTTCGGTAGCTTTTTTAACTCTTCTGGTCTGTATACTGTTTACCCTATTGATTTCTTCTTGAATTACTTGTGGGCTAAGTTGGATTTCTCTTCCATCTTCGTCTTCTAAAACACCTTGTTGTATATTGATAACACCTCCTACCAATGATAATGATGCATCCATATAGACGATATCATCAGTCAAAGTGTGTCCATTTTCTACAGCTTCCAATACTGGGTTTCTTGGTTGATTGATCTTTTTTAATCTGATTAGAAACTAAGGATTGAATAATAAATTTATATTCTTTTTTATACTTACGTTGTAGAAAGTTACAAGTGGAAGACGGACTCTAATATGGCTGAAACCCTTTGGATCATTGGGTGAGGTTTGGACTTTAATGAAAAAGATAATATCATTAGATAATTGTGTAGCATAGGTCTGTGGGAAGAACATAGCTGCTGGTTGTCCTCCATTTTGGGTTTGATAGAGATTAAAAGCATCTTTAACAAAATTGGCGATTTTGAACACCAAAGGTGATGCAATACTGGATTTTCCTAGATTTCCAGATGGTCCAATAAATCCTGCATGACATTCCTTCGATATGACCAATATACAAATGAATAAACAAAATAATCTCATTTTCATTTTATTAGTATGTTTTCTATATCTTGATTTTGAAAATAACTGTTTATGAAAGAAACCAAACTTTATTCTTTTCTATTAATTTTATATACTAATATTTTCTTTGGAAATACAATAAGAAAAAAGAAATATTATTATTGTGTTTATTAGTATTGTTATTGATGACAAAATTAAATGGATGATAATTTGTTCAATATGTTAATAGAATAATAATATTGATTGATTTATTAATCATTATAGAGTTTTCAAAAAGATAAGTTCATTTCAGGTGTAATGATAGGAAGCAGTGAATTACCTCCAAACTTCATTCCAAAATATGTTTCGTGAACCATGGTTTGTGTGATTATGTATTTCAAATCACAATTATATTCAAAATGAATAGTTACAACACAATATGTGTATAAATGATTTTGTTTGTATGATTATTATTTGAAGTAAAGGGTGAATCATTCATTTCAGAAAAAAAATATTACCAGTGCTCACTTCAATTACATGTAATGAATTCACTCTTATCTGTGTGTGTGTGTATAATTGTGAACATTATTAATAAAACAAACAATACCACAAAACTCTCAAATACACCCATATTAAAAATATTAATATTAATAATTACCAATAATAATTAAATTAAAAATAAAAAATGAAATAATCAAATAATTATTAATTAGTAACAACTAACTCCCCCTTATTTATTTGCGTTCTTTGCCTAGTTAATAACTAACCTCACTAATTTAGTCTATTAGTTGTTGTTGCTTATTTTATTATCTAGGTGCAAAAGGGGTATTCTAATCCGATTAACATTAATAGTTTAATTCATATTCACACACTACAACCAACAACAAACCATAGCTACTGCTCTTACCCCCATTTTACCGCCAAAGCAATCTACACACATTAGTATACTTTGTTTAGTATAGAGCTTATCCAAAAACAACAACAACATCAACAACAACATCATCATCATCATCATCATTATTATCAATCTAGATTGATATTTGTTTACATATTTTGTTTGATTGACTCTGACTGGTCTGTTTGATAGATGATTGGTTGATTGGTTAACCACAGCATCAATATAAATAATGTTTAATTCATCATCAATCGATTTAGGATCTAAATCATGGGGTGAAATTACAGAGGAGGACGAAGAGGTCGCTTTGGCAGACCAGCTGGATGATAGATACAAAAACATTGTAATCTCTCCAATTATACCCACTGCAAGTCCACCACCTTCCGCAACCCAGAATACTCAGCAGGACAATGATGACGAATACTCTAGATATTTAAATGAGTACCAGAGCTCAAAGCTAAGCAGTGTTTTTGGTGGCAGCAATAAGAACAATGTGCAGAATGATCAGAGATCTTCACCTGCGAGAAGAGGCTCAAGATACGAAGACTTGGATCGTCCTCCATTGCCGTCTAATCAGTCATTCGACCAACAACAAAACAATGAGGACAATGACTATCAGCACCGATCACACCGCCACCACAACCAACACAAGGACAACAAGAAGAACCGATTCAATTCACCCGGCAGGAGCGAACACTCACCAAATCAAAGACATCAGCAGCATCACCATCAGCAGCAGTATTCAAGAGATAGAGATGACAGAGACAACAGAGATAGAGATAGGAACGAAAGAGATAACAGAGGTAGAGATAGAGATATCGAAAGAGACACTGTCTTGTCGCCAAAGCATCAAGGTGATTTAAGAGATCTGATCAACAGGGAAACTGAAAGAGAAAATAACTCACCAAACTTCAGACACCCGCAATCTCACCAACAGCAGTATAGATATAACTCACCAAGCCAAAGAGGTAGAAACAACAGAGATGATATTGATGACTATGATAATAACTATGGATATAATGAAGACGATGATAATAGATCTGGATCCAATCCTGCCTTCAAAGGAAATCTAAGAGATCTTATTAACGAAAGCAATAGTCCCATCAATAGTCCAACAAGGAACCATCAATCGCCCCACAGAAATTCACCAAATACCAGAGGACACAATCAAAGACAGAAATACAATAATAGATATAGCAATGATGATGATTATGATAATGATGATGATGATGATGATAATAGCTCTGGCACTCACCCTACTTTCAAAGGAAATCTGAGAGATCTGATCAATGAGGATACAAATAGAAATAGCCCATCAAGACAATCACCTCAAATGAGAAATCCCAGAGATAAGCATCATCACGATGACAATGACAGCGAGCCTTTGTTCAAGGGCAATCTAAGAGACTTAATCAACGAGGATAACAGTAGAATGCAATCATCACAGAGTCCAAATCATTCACCTCAGCGCAGATCTGTGTCCTCACCTGGCAGGAGACAATCTCACCATGATATTGATCATTTCGATAAAAAGTCACCAAGACACTCTCCATCAAGGCAGCAGTCTCCTGGACAAAGAAAAGTTGTTAGCCTTGGTAGCAGCAGAATAATTATAAATGCTAGTGAACAGGATGAAGATGATGAAGAGGAATATGATGACGAGGAAGAGTACAGCGATAACGAAGACTATGATGAAGAAGAAGAGGCCGAGGAAGAACAAAAAAATGATTCCCAACAAGGCAGACGAGTAGTTGGTGCTTTTACTGACAGAGAATCAAAGATTAAAGAAAGAGAGAGATATCTACTCCAAGAGAAACTTAGAGACAAACTAAAGAAAGAGAAAGAAGAGAGTGTATTGAATTCTCCTGTCACCAGAGTCGTTAAAATTGAAAGCCAACGTGATCTGTCTTACTCCTCCGCCACTGAGGCACAGACCAATCCAGGAGCTCAGTCCATACTCCTCACCAATCACCTCATCTCCACACTCCAGCAAACCAAACTATCACCAACACCAACACAACACACCTCAAAGATTGATCTTTGAACATCCATCGAATAACAATAACTCGCCAAAGAATAGTAAACAGCAGTCTCAACAGCAACAACAACAAAAACCATCACCATTAAAGAAAGATAGCAACAACAGTAGCAGCAATAACAACGGTAATCACGATGACAATGTACCAATAGTTGGTACATGTAGTGAATATGAAAAGAAATATTTAAGACTAACAACAGTACGTTTGTATGATCCTATCTTTGAAACGATCAACCACCGCTAACCTAAAAACAACTTCTTCTTCTTCTACAAACAGAAAGCCGATCCATCTAAAGTTAGACCGCAGTCTATTCTTGAGAAGTGGCTGCCCATGTTAATCAGAAAATACAAAACTACCAAAAACTATGACTACACTCTGGATCAACTGAAATCGATTCGACAAGATCTAGTTGTACAACATATCAGAAATCACTTTTGTTTAGAAGTCTATGAAAGCAATGCCATCATATCTCTTGAAAATGTATGTACCATCCCATTGTAATATTGCAGCTGTTTCTCCCATCTAATCATCGATGTTCTTTTTCTTTAAAGAATGACTTCCAAGAGTTTGGTCAATGTATTACACAAATTAAGGAACTGTATGAACAGCCATTACTAACCAGTAAATTCAAGTTTGAATTCATCTCCTACGATATTCTGTTCACACTGCTGTTCAACCAGGAGGATCTCTGCACGTTACTTTCGAGCCTAAAACAGTGCACTGCTCGAGAATGAGATTGTCAATCACTCGTTTAAGGTCGCTTGTGCCGTGGCCAATGGAAACTACCATCAATTTCACCGATTGTACTGCAACTCTTACAATCACCAAAAATACTTCCTTGACAAACTGCTGGCAACCAAAGTTAGGGATCAAGCTCTGGCAGCAATGGTCAAGGCATACAAACCATCGATTCACTTTAACTTTTTAGAGAAACAACTCTCCTTTGAGAGCAGAGAGCATTTGATAGCCTATCTAGAAACCAAAGAGCTTGTTCTTGACACTCAACAAGAGGTACTATTGCCCATCAAGAAATCAACTTCCACTCCCTCCAAATAGTAATATAAAATTAGAAACTGTAATAAAGTGCAATCAATCAATCAACCAACATATTATAAACTATAATGCCATTCATATCAAGAGTGACAAGTTCATCTTTAACCGGATTGCCACATCCCACATAATCTTATCTTTATATCAACAAACTTTGTGTGTACACATCTCCATAATTAAATTTTCCCAAACACACACCCTAAACTTTCTTCAATCGAATTTTAAGTGAATTTTCAATTATTAAAGATAATTAGTTTGCTTTGCTTTGCTTTATTCTTATTTATATATATATCTCTCTCAACATGAGTCAAGCAACAAACAAATACTATCCACCTGATTGGGATCCAAGCAAAGGCTCAATCAACAAGTTCGTTGGCTCTCATCCTTATGGTCAGAGAGCAAGAAAGATACACCAAGGCATCCTGACCGTTAGGTTCGAAATGCCATTCAATGTATGGTGTTTGAAGTGTAACAATCACATCGGCAAAGGTGTAAGATACAATGCAGACAAGAAGCAGGTTGGCAAATACCTGTCTTCAAAGATACTTTCATTCACAATGAAGTGTCATCTTTGTGATAACCATTTCGAGATACAGACCGACCCAGAAGTATGTACTTTCATTCATTCATTTATTTACAAGCTGTAGATCTATCAATGTCAACTGACTAACCGCAATTCCAACATTAGAATACTGACTTCAAGGTTGTGTCTGGCCTCAAACGAAGAGAAGAATCATGGGAAAATGATGATGAACATGAGTATCAATCGGGTTTTGGTATCAAGATTAAAGGAGATGATGTAAAGCAGAAATTAGAGAGCGATCCTATGTTTAGACTGGAGCATGTCAATGCAGATCGTGAAGTCGGAAAGAAGATGGAATCGTCTCTGACCAGATTGTACAATCAAGCAAAGAGCAGGTCCGAAAATGACTATGCACTTTCGTCGATGATGAGGAAAACCTTTAGAGAACAAAAGAAAGAAGATCTAGCAAAGAAGAAAGAACAAGAGAGTCGTGGCATCACAATTGATCTCCTCCCCATAACTAAACAAGATATAGAAGAGGCATCGAAAACCAGCTTTGCAGCCTCTACCAAACTGAAAGCAGAACAACAAAGAAATATGAAAAGAGAAGATATATTACTTTCTTCAGTTCTACCAACTAAATCTACTGGTGCACCTAGTGCAAGCACGACTACAACGACAACGACAAAACTGAGTGAAAAAGAAGAGAAACGAAAAGAAATACTGCGGAAGAAATCCAGATTAGATCCCTCTCTGTTTTAAGAATAACAAACCTTCGACAGTAGGTTCACTATTCTCCAAAAGCCTGTATAATAAATAAATCAATAAGCACCATGTAAATATGTAGGTATACCACGAACACGACCATTACTACTACTACTACGACTACGACTACTACTATCTATACTATTATATTATATTTATTGTTTTCAGCTTATCTATTGTGGTGTAGTTGATTATTGTTCTGCTTCTTCTCTTAAAATTAACTCTGCTTTCTCTTTCAAAGTTGACTTCATAAGTAGTTTCAAATTTGAACCAAGCTCTGAATCTAAATCTTTATCTTTTGTTTGAATGATGTAGTTGTCGAAGTTTCCGGCTTTATCTATGCATCTCATTGTGTAGGTTGTTACATTGACTCTGATGTCTTGATTTAAAATATCGCTGTGGTATGTCTTCATTTGTACGTTTGGTTTCCATGTTCTACGAGTCCTATATTACATAATAATAATAATGATTGATGATACCAATTAGAATGTGTCTTGATGCTATTTGGCCAACAGCTGTCTTCAAGCTGTTGAATCACATCCCACAGATGTCGGGCTGTGTATCATTAGATATCTCAATCATACTTTTTATGAGAGAAACTTATAGAGTTACCATACTGAATGGTTCTTCCACCGTAAAGTCCTCTTTGTGCACGCTTCAAAATGTTAGCGCTGTGTGGGTTGTTTGATGCTCTGGTGAACATAGTGTTGATAATATTATTCATCATTGACATGGTTTTGTTTTTTCTCTCTCTATATATAATCTATGAATCACTTCTAGAATCTATTTATACAGTATCTATCTATTTATTAATATATATATAGATTTAAATGATATTAAATAATGTATATATCCAAGCCAATAACAATGATTACACTCTTCAATCAGATGAAAGCAAAACTAAAACACGAAAGTCCTGTTTTTTTTTTTATTTTTTTTTTTACATGATTTTTTGTTTATCAAAATGAGATTAATGTTTATCTGTATCAAAGCTATTATTAATAATATTATTACTATTAATAATAATTTAAATTCCCAACAAAAAGTTATTGTTTAGTTTTTTGTTTAAGATACTATGAATTGACTTGAATTATAATTCTGTTTTGATTTAAATCGTAATCATACTTATAAATAGATATATAATCTATTAACAAAATACAACAGCAATGATCATAATAGCATGGGCTGCATATTAGTATAAGATATAGATTTTGACTGTAGACAGTAATATCAGTTATATGTATATTTATATCATTGGAACAAAGAGGACGACCTCAGTGTAAAAACAAAAATGAAAAAAAACGAAACATTAGGTTGCTCATTTTTATTTTAGTTTAGACTAAACAAATATGTTGAGTAATATTAAACTACTCTTACAATGTAGTAAAAGTAGTAGTAGCAGCAGCATAGACACTCTTTTTAATAGATCCATAAGCTGTAGCAGTAGGAGTCTTCTGACCTCTTTTCCATGTCGAAGTTTATTATTATCAAACAATTGCTTTTTAAAGAATAGATATTGCACCTCAAGTAACAGTGATGTCGACAACAACCCTGAGGGTCAGACTGAAGATAGACAGGTGCAAAAAAAAGCTGACCTCCATTGAGAAGAACAAAGAAAGAAAGAAAAAGCATAGAGAAGAGTTATTGAAGAAGCTGGAAAGTGAAGAGTTGCTCAGCTCTGATGAATTAACTGAGAAGGAGCATTTGAATCTTCTCGATATCGATCGCACTTTACTCTCAAAGAGTCGTTGTACAGGATGTGGATGTTCACTTCAATCTGATCATCCAAATCAACTTGGCTATATACCCAAATCGGTTGCAGTTCGATACCTTTTAAACAATAGCAATCTCAACAGCAGTAGTGAAAGAAAAAATAACAAGAAAACGAGTATTGTCGGAGATGATACACCAAAAGATGAAGAATACGAAGAATATAGAGAATTGACTGAAGAAGAAGAAGCTAAAAGAAATGTATGTAAATATGCTAACTCATCAATAACTTGCTTTTTACTTAACTATTATATCTAGTTTGAGAGATTTAGTGTTAACAGCGGTAGTAAGAAGCATTTGAATGAAAAGGAAATATGTCAACGTTGTCATATGTTGAAGCACTATGGAAAGGTAGTCCCAATAAAGATTCCAGTTGATCAGTTCAGACATAAATTGTCAGCGATTAAAGATATGAATTGTGTAGTTGTCAAAGTAGTAGATATAATGGACTTCCATGGTACATTTGTACAAAACTTTAGAAAGATCATTGGAAACAATCCTGTCATTTTAGTTGGAAACAAGATGGATGTATTGCCAGCAGATATTCATCGCAATCGTATTGAGGACTGGCTTAGACGTGAATGCAAACTCAGAGGTATGGTTGTCTCTCACGTACAACTCCTCTCGAGTGCAAGTCGTGAAGGTATGTCCAAGTTCATCGTGGAGCTTGAGAAACTTCGTCGTGGTCGTGATGTTTTTGTTGTTGGTTGCTCAAATGTAGGAAAATCAACATTCCTCAATGCATTAGTCGATGAATATAAAGAGAAAGTAGTATTTGGCAGTGAAGAAGAAAATAGCAAGAAAACAAGATAACCAGCTAAGCGCATTGGACCGTGCGACCACATCTATATTCCCAGGAACAACTTTGAATATCATATCTGTTCCATTATGGAAAAACTCTACACTCTTTGATACACCGGGTGTTGAAAATCCATATCAAATCACCAAGCTACTTCGTGCCAACGAGTTGAAAATGGTCATCCCAAGCAAACGTATTAAACCATCTATATCCCACATGATTAAAGGCAAATCTCTTTTCCTTGGTGGACTCGCCCGTATTGACTATCAAGGTGGATTGGCAACATTCACTATCTATGTATCAAACCACTTGCCAATCCATATTTGTAAGACAGAGAAGGCCGATGCCTTGTATGAGAGACAACGTGGAAAACTACTGTCACCGCCACTTCCTGATGATCAAGACCGTCTTGACAACGATGAGTCAATCAAACTTACCCAAGTCAAGCGATTTACAATTACACCCGACAAGATTGACTTCAAACATACTCATGCCGACTTGGTAATTTCAGGTCTTGGCTGGATTGCAATTAAGCCACTCTCAACCACATTACAACCATTAAGCTCACCGTTCACACTCCCAAAGATATAGATGTATCACTTAGAGATCCTTTAGTTCCATTTACAGATACCTATAATCTAATAAAGTAGAGTAGCCATCAAAAGACGGATAGAATAACAAGCATCTCAGACTCATTTATTTAATTGATTTTGTCATTTGTTTGTTTCTTAATAAATATAAGAGATAAAATATCTTGCAACTATTCATTCGATCGATCGATATAATTACAAGTTAGATTAGGTTGTTTATGATTTGTTATAATATTTAACATGTATTGTATTGATAGTATTGTCTTAATTGTTGGTTACTTTGCTTATTTGGTATCCAACAACATAGTGTTTGGTGTTTCGATGTAGGATTTCAACAGGTTGGAGAAGTTGGCCATGGTAGCTCCATCGATAACACGATGATCAGCGGACCAGCTGATTTGCATCAAGTGAACTGGATATACATTATTGTTTTTATCGAATCTTGGAAGCTTTTTGAATCTTTCCAATAGCACCAATGGCAACCTCAGGCAAGAGGAGGACTGGTGAAGCATAGGTACCTCCAATAGTACCGATGTTGGAAAGTGAGAAAGTACCACCTGACATATCGTTTGGTGTCAATTGTCCTGCCAATCCAACCTTTTGTAATCTGTTCAATTCTTGAGCAATCTCAAAGATCGATTTGTTTTCTACACCCTTAATATTTGGTACCAACAATCCTTGTGGAGTATCCATTGCGACACCAATGTTGTGGTAATTCTATTGATCGATTAAATAGATTAGTTAACTATTGCTAAACTCGCTGCTAGTTGAAAATGTTGAGTACTCAATCTTACCTTTACAATGATCTCTGTTTCGTTTGGTGACATGCTGGAGTTTAAGATTGGGTATTTCAAGAGAGCAAGTGAAGTTGCTTTAATCAAGAATGGAAGATAACTTAATTTGATACCACGTGCCTCGGCCATTGGCTTCAATTGTTGTCTCAAATGCATCAATCCATCCATCAAATATTCGTCGCAATAACCAAAGTGTGGTACAAGTGCAGCAGCATTCATTGTCTTGACCATGACCTTCTTGATACCAGTGATTGGGATACGTGTTTCTTTGTCCTTTTGTTGTGATGGTGCAGCAGCTGGAGCTGGAGCAGCAGGTGCCTTGGCCGCAGCTGGGGCAGGAGCAGCAGATTGGTTTCCGTTGATGAAGTTCAAAATATCCTCCTTCAAAACACGACCATCTTTACCATTACCTTGGACTTGACTCAACTTGACATTGTTCAACTTTGCCAAGTGACGAACTGATGGGGTAGCCAATACCTTTAATGGATTACCACCGACTGTAATAATATTATGTTCATGATCATTGTGATTTGAGGCAGATGATGATTTAGTAGAAGCAGCTGCTGGAGTTGGAGCACCAGCTGGAGTTGATGCTGTTGGAGCAGCAGCTGGTGCAGAACCACCCTCTGGGATAATATCAACCAATGGTGATCCAACCTTTGCCATCTCACCTACCTTATAATATAGCTTTGAAATGACACCATCGTATCTGCTAGTAATCTATAACAACTTGTTAAAAGTCTATCGTTTAATGCAAATACATTAGCTAATGTGCTTACCTCTACAGTTGCCTTGTCAGATTTGGACATCACAAAGGTGATCAAATTCCTTGATGGTGTCACCAACCTTGAAGTGCCAGTTGATAATCTCACACTCGGCAATACCTTCACCAATATCTGCCAACTTGAACTGGATTGGAGCAACACTAGAGTATTGACGAACGACTGAGCTGAAGTTGCTGTGGAATGGTATGAACTCTGATTGTGCGTCTATACCGAATGACATGAGATTGGAGGGCGATCTACCACCAAGCAAAGAGGTGATTCCTCTGCTTCCAACCATAGGATGTACAGTTCTGGAGGCACCACAAGATGCGACTCTAATCAATCTTTGTAACTGTTTGGACATTATTCACAAGTGCAATGCTCTATTCGCAATACTTAAGCTTCAAAGAGTAATAATGAAAACTAGACTAAACTAAACACTGCAGTGCCAACTAACAAACAAACTAAACAATAAAAAAACTAAAATGACTCAAAATCAGTGATCAAGTGGAATGCACTATCTATTCTAAACACCGATTTTTACAAAAAAAATGTATTTTAATGAACTGAAAATCCCAACAAGAAATTTCGAAATATTGGTCAATTTAAGGTCTGCTTCTATAGATATGTGTGACTAGTCTTTACTCCTTTCAAAATAAATGTTGCCCAATTTAATTTGGGCAGTCTACATTGTCAATAACATTTTTGCTTCAAAACAACCAGTCTAATTAATTAATATTTATACCACACATGTTTATATTCTATTTTATTTATTTTAAAAACAAATATATACTAAAATAAAATATCTATTATTCAATAAAAATAATACAGCTGCCGACACCAACTATTATATTATTATTGTTACAATACCAACCACCACCACTACTATTAATAATAATAACGTTAAATATGTGATATTGTCATTGTTGAATGATATTATTTAGTTATCGGATTGGGGTATTGAAAATAATAAATACAAATAGTGCTAACAACAAGAATATACTTTGTTGCAACATAAACCTTGGTGCTTATGTACGTAGTTCGTGAAAAGATGGGCATTTTTTTTTAATTCTCTTTCGTTCCAAACTTTTGTTTTGTTTTTATTTTTTTTCAATTTTTTTAAGTTTTATCCAATTTTCATGCGTTCACCTGATTTTTGACATAGTTCACTAACATTAATCTTTCCTTTTTTTTTTTTTTTTTGATAGACACATATACAAGTAGGTAGCATGCATGATTATCACTACTACAAAATAATATTCAAAGAATAAACTAAATTACTTAGACTCTGGCTCAGACTAAATTAATATGGTTCAATGAATATTTAAAAATAATCGTTTTTACAGTGTAGTAAATTTAGAGATCTAGTAACACAAGTAGAATGGTAGAAATAGATCATATTGATAACTTACAAATACAACAATAGCTATCGTCAACATTTGAATCCTCTACGACACAGAAAATCTAGGATTATCAGGTTAAAATGAATACAAAGATAATAATTTTAGATTACTATTTAAACAGTGAAAATCATATCGATATAACTATAGCAATAATAATAATATCAAAAGCATTGGATATTAATAATACAACTAATTAAATTGGAAACGAATATTCAAATAGATAGATATCAAGATAACAATACTTAAGATTTGTTACTAGATTTAAAAAAATGTAGTTTTTTTAGTGTGTTGTAAAATTTTAATTTTCACATATTATCTACTACACATATTTGTTCGTTTTACTGGATTTTCGATACTATACCACATCCAACAATAACAACCAAGTTAGTAATTTAAAATTTAAAGACAAGTCAATTGTTCTTTTGTGTAGTGTAGTTGTGAAGATAGATATCCACATATACTCGTTTCAAGTTAGAGATAAACAATTAATAATTAGCGCAATTTGTATTAATATAAATATTTTATAAAATAATCAATCAATAGCAATGGACAGTTACATTGAGAAGTTGAACAAGATGGCCGATAAGGTCCGTACTGGTGGTCCAGGTTCAGTCCGTAGAAAGAAGCAACCAGTCCACAAGGCCGGTAGCGTTGACAACAGACAACTCCAAGCCAAGCTCCAATCTCTCGGTGTCAGACCAATCCAAGGTATCCTTGAGGTCAACCTCTTCAAGACTGATGGTACCATCATCCACTTCGTTGAGCCACACGTCCAAACTGCCCAAAAAAACATTTGTTGTCTCTGGTACTGCTGAGCACAAGACCCTCCAAGAGCTCCTTCCAGGTATCCTCTCCCACCTCGGAGCCGATAACATCGAAAACTTAAAGAAACTCGCCGAGCAATTGTCAAAGAAGGACGCCAAGGCTGATGATGATGTCCCAAACCTCGTTGACAACTTCGAAACCGCTGCCTCAAACTAAATAATTAAATTAAATTAAAAAACTTTTTTATTATAAACAAAAAAGAAGCTTCTAAAACCATCCCAACAATATCTTGTTTGTCATAACATACAAGATCTTATCTTATTGTCGTCTTCTACTACTTTTATTTATTAATTTATTTTTAATTTATTTTTTTCATTTTTTCAATTCTAAAGTTATATGAATCTTCATACTGCAGCAGGTCGACTTTCATATGTCATAAAGCAGTTTGCATTAAATTACATTTCACAACATTGTTTATTTTAGACAACATTATATATATATCTGCATTAATAATAACAATAGCAACAGCAATGACAACCAATCCAAAAGTACCCGTAACTTTGATTTCTGGATTTTTGGGTGCTGGAAAAGTATGAACATGACAGATATCATTGGTGATGCTAAAGAACTGTATTAGACTAACTTTCTTTGTTGGTTGTGTGCAATGTAGACTACATTTTTAAATTACATCTTAAATGAACAAAACGAAAAGAAAATAGCAGTGATTCAAAATGAATTTGGCTCTGGAATTGGAATAGAGACTGCTATGATCAAAGGTGAAGATGGCAGTAAGGTATCAGAGTGGCTGGAGTTTCCAAATGGTTGCATTTGTTGTACTGTTAAAGATGACTTTTTAAAGTCAATAGAAGATCTCTTAAAGAAACAAAGTAAATTTGATTATATATTGATTGAGTCGACTGGAATGGTAGGTGTCAATCTTGTTCTTTACAGCATTTTTGTTTGGGGACTAATCGCTTTTGTTTCTATCCTATAGGGTGACCCAGGTCAGATTAGTTCTTCGCTATGGGTGGACGATGAGCTTGGCTCACCTATTTATTTGGATAGTATCATCACAGTTGTTGATGCAAAGAATATCCTTAGACAGATCGATGAACACAACAATCCAATGCCAAATGACAAATTCAGATATTCAACTGAAGCCGAGCGACAAATAGCTTTTGCAGATGTAATTCTTTTGAACAAGGTTGATTTGGTAGACGAAGCTCAAATTGACAACATAAAAAAGAGACTTCTTGAAATCAATCCTTTCTGCAAAGTTGTTCAGACCACAAGATCTATTGTATCATTAGATGTAGTATTAAACATCAAATCCTATACACCAAATCTCGAAGTAATCAAGTCATATCTTGATCAGCAAAAGAAAGACGATCATGCTACTTGTAATCATGATCATGACCATTTAGATGGTAGTTGCAGCACACTTAATCACTCAAGTCGAGTCAATACTATCTGTCTGGAAAGTGAGGGTTCAGTTGATTTGACAGAGCTTACCAGATGGATAGGTGGACTGGTATGGGAGGACTACAAAGACAGAATATTCAGAATGAAAGGATTGATTGCAGTCAGCAATGAAAAAGACAAATATATCTTGCAAGGTGTTTATGAAACTTTTGAAACACTGCCCTCAGGAATCAAATGGGGCAGCGAAGCGCCAAAGAACAAATTAGTATTCATCGGAGAGAACCTAGTTCAGTCGGAATTTGAGGAATCGTTCAATAAACTCATCAAGAAGAATTAGACTAATAAATTATTTATTCATTTTCTTTCATTGTGGAGTTGAGATGATAAGGATGAATGATGTGGTTATGATAAAATGGGTTGAATATTATATATTGATATTTGATATACTAGTTGTTTAGGCGGTGGTAGTTCCAGTTGTGCCAGTTGTTCCAGTTGTTCCGGTGGTAGTTCCAGTAGTTCCGGTGGTAGTTCCAGTTGTTCCTGATGGGGTTGGGGTTGGGTTTGGTGTAAAGCTACCGTCGGTGTTGTTAGCAAAGAAATAGAGTTTCAAAAGGAGAGCTAATCCCAAGTGAAGTGCGGCAATACCTCCGCAGATGATGAGACCTCTCTTAGTAAAATCACCCTTGAGTGGGGTGAATACATTGGTAACGAGGAAAGCTCCAGACACTAAAGTGCAAACACCTACAATGACCCATTGTACAATACCAATTGGGACCAAACAAAGAATTGAAGCTGGAATAAAGATAAACAAAGCATAACCATAGATACACAACATGTCCAAAAGACGTAGTCCAAGCTTCATCCACTTAAAAATACCCCAAAGAACCAATGGGATAACCAATGCATAACCATAGATTGCAATTGCACCATATACTACAGCTTTGAAGTCGACTTCCCATGCTAAAATTTTGTGGGTAATTAGAATGTTAAGCTGTTTGGAACAAATATTGATTTAATAGCTTACCGCTGTGATCGCTGGAGTGGAAATATCTGTTGAGATTTGCAGTTGCAGCAATGATAAATACTAATGTTGTTGTAACCCAAAATGGACCATAGCTATGATAATACCGAGTTGAGGTATTAGTAATTTGATTATACAATCAAAAGGATAAGTGTACATACAAATCAGGATTCTCTCTGATTAGCTCAAAGAACGAAAACTTAATTGGCATCATTGATCTTATTAGACGGTGTCCTACTTCTGTTGTATCAACATTGAAAAGGAATCTGTAGTATTGTGGCTGATAAAAACTATATTTCTTTTGATCTGCTTGTCCTTCACTATTAAGATTAGCTGTCTCGGAGAAGTCAGCTAATAAATAAAAGTTAGTATTATGAATACTAGCTCTACTATAGTATCATCATGCTTTCCATTCTATATGCATGCAATTGATATTTACCTTCAGGCACATTATTGATACCACCACCTATTCTATTATTGTTATTGTTGTTGTTGTTGGGTTTTGAATTTACATCGATAGTAGCATGGTCGAAGCCTAGTTTAGTTTGAATCAATGTGATATTTTGTTAGTTATGATGACCTCGTTTGAATTGTTCAAGAGTTAAATGATGATTACTTTGGAATTGTAGATCAGGTTGATATGCAGTACTTTGCTTTGGAGCACTATAATCATCAAAGTTTACATTTGTGTTTGTAAAGATAGCTTGTGGTTGATTATTATATTGATTGCTGTTGTTGGTATTGTTCATTTGACCTGGTGAGTTGGTTGGTACATCCGTATAGAATGGATTACCATCATCATGATTATTATAACTCATTTTCTTTTATTTCTTTCTCACTATTACTTTAATATACACGAATCTACTATATTACTATTACTATTACTATTAGTATTACTATTAACTTTAATTACTTGACTACTAATATTGTCTAATTGGTCTATTCTATTATCTTCAAAGGTTGAGCTTCAAAAAGACAACTATCAATCAAGTTATTCTTTATCTCTATCTCTATACACAGTCTGTATCTGTCAACTATAAAACTAAATATTTCGTCTTCACTAAAGGTTAGTTAGATTACTCTATCTACTATCTATCTGTATATTTATGTATCTACAGCTAATAAACAAGAATAAGTAAAATTAAATTAAAAATTCAAAAATAAGGATAATAATTATAATTTATGAATGAATAGAATACTTAAAGTTGCAATGTGGTTGGGTCACACACCACTACAATATATTTTCAACATACAACAACAACATATTTTATTTTTCAAATTAAAGTCAAGAGACATATCGATATTTGAGTCAAATCAACTGAGTTTACTACCTTTATTTTATTAAAGTATCTTATCTAATGCTTAGAACTAAAGTTACTATTTAATAATATATATTGATTCCCTGATATCACTTTAAATGAATACAACAAATAAGTTTTGCACATCACTAACCAACTAACTAAAAGATCATATGATATCAATATGATGTGAGATGAACATCAACTATTGATGTTAGTGATCATGCTCAAGTTACTTTAACCTTGTTTGTTTGAATAATAATATTATGGTGTATTTTTCGACTTAATAAAACTCAATAGAGAAGCTACAAAAATAAATTGAAAAAAGTTTAATGAATTAGATTATTGGTATTTGAACAATTAATATACCTCTATATATATTTATATCTTTTATCTTTGTAGATTGTTTTATGTGTTGAAAGCATTTATTAGAGCAATGTCACATTATCAAGGCGGTGGCGAAAGACACCATGGAGGCGGTGGTCACCATGGAGGCCAGCAGCAACATCATCATCATAAGCATAACAACTATCAGGCATCAAAGATGGTCTATGATGGTAAGCGTATGAGAAAGGCAGTCGTCAAAAAACAGTTGACTTCAACTCGACTCTCATCAAGTATCAACTCTCCAGAATCTACCAACGTGACTACAGAGACTATTCGGGTGTGCAACCCGATCCAATATATATTAAAGAGGTATGCATCATCATATTAACACACCGTGTGTTTGCACATGATACAAGTCCAATCTCAAACTAACACTGTGAACTTCAATACCCTTGATATAGATTCTACCTCCCATTGCATTAGATTCAAACCCAATTACAAGTGTTTGTACTCGATTTATTCATACCTCAACAAATAAAGTTAAATACCCAATCAACTGCGTATCTGTATGTAGCCATCCATCTTATTTTGATTGATCACATTGTTATTAATATTGTTTATCTTTGTCTTTGTGGTTGATACCGTAAAGTGGACACCTGAAGGTAGAAGATTGGTCACAGGCTCATCAAGTGGTGAGTTTACACTTTGGAATGGATTGACCTTCAATTTCGAAACTATTTTGCAAGCACACGATAAGGCAGTGCGTGCAATCACATGGTCACACAATGAGAATTGGATGGTTTCAGGTGACGACACTGGACAGATCAAGTACTGGCAATCGAATATGAATAATGTAAAGGTATTTCAGGCACACAAGGAGTCGATTCGTGACATATCTTTTTCGCCAACCGATTTAAAGTTTGTTTCGTGCTCTGACGATGTAACTATTAAGTTGTGGGATTTCGCACGTTGTAAAGAGGAAAGACCCTCACTGGTCACGGTTGGGACGTAAAGTGCGTCAGTTGGCATCCAACTAAATCGATTCTGGCTTCTGGTTCCAAGGATAATTTGATCAAGATTTGGGACGCTCGCTCAGGTGACAATATCTCAACACTTCATGGACATAAGAATACAATTGTACAGGTCGAGTGGAACAAGAATGGCAACTGGCTGGTCAGCGCAAGTAGAGACCAGCTTCTAAAGCTTTACGATATCAGAACTATGAAGGAGATTCAGACTTTCAAAGGACATGGAAAGGAAGTTACTTCGGTCGCATGGCACCCATTCCACGAAGATCTTTTAGTATCCGGTGGATTTGATGGATCTATTCTCTATTGGATAGTAGGACAGGATCAGCCACAGGGTGAGATTCACGGTGCCCACGAAGGAAGTGTATGGTCACTGTCTTGGCACCCAATTGGTCACATTCTTGCAAGTGGTTCCAATGACTACACCACCAAGTTCTGGTGTAGAAACAGACCTGGAGATACAATGAAAGATAAGTATAATAATCCTCATGCCAACAACGATATCGAGAATGAAGACGAAGTCGACACAAGAGAATTTGCCATTCCAGGTATTGGAGGTGCATCACTGCCTGGTTTAAGTTTCTCATCATCATTTGGATTTGAATCTGTTCCTCCAGCAAATGTTGTTGAGTCCTTTAAATTAGAGCAATCATCCTCTCCACCAAATTCGATTTCACCAACATCAATGACACCAACTTCCATGCCTCCCGGAATTCCACAACAAATGCAAATGAACAAACCACCACCTCATTTCCAACCACCTCCCCACTATCAGCCACCACCCAACTTCAAGCAATCACCTCAATATAACAATCAAAATCCTTATCAACAACATAACCAACCACCACAGATGAATCCTCATATGAATTCACATAATCAACCTCCAAATCAATATCAACAACCACATCAGCAACACCGTGATAATCAGCCACCAAATCAACATCACCAACAACAGCGCCAACAAATGCCAAATCAATATCAACAACATCCTAACCAACAAAAGCAACAAAATAGTCCGCCAATGGGTGGCCAACCTTTCCCACAATATCAACAACAGAATCAAATGAATCCATACCCACCAAATCAATATCAACAACAACAACCTAACCCATATCAACAAATGCCAAATCAAAATTCATATATGAATCAGCAACAACAACATCCACAACAACAGTCACCCAATATGCCTAATCATATAGTTCAACCACCTTCTTTTGGTAATAAACCAAGAGGTCCACCCAAGTAATCCTAATAAATATCGAACTGACCAATAAATCTTTAAAAAAATAAACATCTAACCATGTATAGTTCATATATATAAAGTAAAAAAGAGTCTTATAAACTATACAATCTCTTTCTGCAGTTTTATTTGATTTGATTATACCTGCTGGTATGGTATGATTGATTTAAATTAACAAGTGTTTGTTTGTAGTTTAGTGATGGTGGATTATTTCTTTGGGGCGGTTGCAGTTGCTTCCTTCTCTTCGTCTTTTTCCTTTTCGACTTCGTCTACCAACTTTTCGACCTCTGATTCATCTAAAAGCTTGATTGGTTGATTTCTTCTAATGATAGCAATTTCGATATTCTTATTTCCTGACTCTACAACCTCAAGCAATGCTCTGACGGCCAACTTGATGGAGGCGTTATCGTTTTCATCTGTAAAGTTCTTCTCTAAAAAATTCGCTGACTGTCTTTGAGTTACGTCCAATGGCAGCTGCCTTCCATGATGAAAATGAACCAGATGGATCTGTTTGGAAAAGTTTTGGTGTACCGTCAGAATCGAATCCAACGATCAATGTCGAAATACCAAATGGTCTAACACCACCACTTTGTGTATATCTCTATAATTAATGAACAGATCATCACAAATATGATTTTATTGTATTAGTTGACATGTCAAATCACAGCCTATCGATATACTATCAAAGAGAGCATCATCTACATACTTGTTGAATTCCTGCAATATATTTAGAGATATATTCTACAGATGGAACATCATCCAATGATAATCTATATGATTGACATTCAACGAGTGCCTAAAGTAAGTGACTTGTTAGTTTCGTGTAGGAAATAAACAATAACTTTACTAAACAAGATATAATACCTTATTAATTAATACACGTGAATCAGCAGTCAAACCGGCAAAGGTAAGACAGATATGATCGTCAATCTTTACAATCTTTCTAATTGATCTAGCATCTTGAAGTTTAGCAGTTGACTTTTTCTCTACACCCAATATGATGACATCCTTTCCACGTACACCAACGGCGACAGTACCCTTTCTAACAGCCTCCATAGCATACTCTACTTGGAAAAGGTGACCATCTGGTGAGAAAACTGTGATAGCTCTATCGTATTTAGCAGACATTTCTAACAACTACAACCTAAGTTAATAATAATAATATAATAATAATAATAATAAAGAGATTTAAATATTTAAAAAAACAACAAAAAACAAATAAAAATATATGTTTAATTTAAAGATTAAAAAATAAATTACAAATTATTATTGATTTTGGTGAAGTTAATGTTTTTTGTTTTTTTTAATGATTATTTGTAAAAAATAATTAAAACTTTAAAAGTTTAAAAATGTGAACATCAACATGACTACTTTTTTTTAAATTTAAATATTATTATTATTATTTAGAATTATTAATTGTTAGCAATTGCTCTATTATTATTATTGCTTTTGAAGTCATGACTTCAACTATTCATATATTTATGTATGGTTGTGGGATATAATATAATATTATATGAATATCATTATTTGGTACAACTGTGTAATTTACTATTAGTTTTGACAAATAAAATAACTCTATTCTGTTCTAATCTATTCTTTGTCAAATTTCAATTTATTACCTAGATATAATATATACCAACAGAGTACCTCATAAATGTGATTGTATTTTTGTTGATTTTTTTTTAAAATTTTTTTGGGATTGTTGTTATAGTAATAGTTTTCCTCAAATCTATATTTTTAGTTGTCCTTTATACCTATAAGACTTAAATATGTCATCGCTGACTCAGGTCGATCATGCTGTGAGTCTAAAGATAAATTATATTTACTTTAAAGTAATATCTTATCTGTTGGATAACTATAAATACCATGTCGTTGAAGGTATAGAAATAATTTGATTTATCGTCGTCATCTACAACATAAGAAGAAATATAAAAGTAGTAATAATAATCATTTTATATACATCTATGATATCTCTTTGGTATGTCAACAATGGTTCAAGTTTGTGCAAATGAATATAGATTCCATTTCTATTGTTTCAACTTTCAAATACTATAAATCACTTGAATCCAAAATAATACCGCGTATCCGACTTTGGGACGATTACTCTTTGATTCAAGAGTCGAACATAAGGTCAATTTACCTTGTAGTGAGCAACAGATACGAATATCTATCAAAGAGAACACTAGAAGAGATAATGGAAAATAGAGAATTTCCTAATCTCGAGTGCATCCACCTTTCGGTTAAGGGACTGTATTTGATGGACAAACTAGAATATCTATCGTCTTTAGATCCTGTCAGATTCGAGATTTGATGCCGGTCTTCATATCGATGACATTGGCTTGTTACGCATTACCGACAACTTGCTATTCAATAGTATCTATTTATCATATAATAGCTACCAGACTGATATGTTTAGTCCAATAGCTGAGTTGCCGCTGAGGAACTTGATAATTGAAAGCAACCATTCAATAAGTCCTCACACAGTCTCCCAAATGACACATGGCCAATATGGACACCTTGCAAAGTCAAGTTCTCTCCAGACACTCAGAATTACACGTGACTATGTAGACTACTCAGATATGGTCGCACTTCTGCAATCCAGTAGCCTAAAATCGCTAGATATAATCATACTGACACATCCTGAGTACAGAGATCCACACAATCACGATCTCTATATGTCGGACTTGCTCTTACAGCGAGAAAGTCCTCACATGCGATCTTACTTGAACAAAAGCTATCTTGATGATCAAATTGAAGAATATGAAGAAAACGACAACAACATGATTAGTTACGAGAACTTGGACACAGACATCCAGCACCTCCGTAATACTCTTATCAACAATCAAGTACTTCGAAAGCTTGTCATTAGACCAAGGAATGGAAACATCAGATTCCCGCTCGAGCCACATCCACAGTTAGTGAATCTATTCTCTGACTTGTTGTTGTACAACAAGACCTTAGCTATTCTAAAATTCAAAGAAACACCTGACTTTATTTCGGAGCACTTCTTTGATGCACTTGGCCAGAATACAACACTCCGAAAGTTTGCCATTCAGATTAGCAAGAACACACCACTTGTGATTCGAAACCTAATCTATCAAAATCTTTTCAAATCGCTTTCGGTCAACCATTCAATTGAAACTCTTATCATAGGATTCTATAAGGCTCATGATATACTTCAAATTCTGGATCTGCTCAAGAAACTATTCGCCAAACCTGCAAACACCAACAATACAATCAATCGTCTGAAGATAAAATCATACAAATTACAAGAACCAAAATTCTTTGATCAATTGGAATCATTGGCCAAGGATTTCGAGAGCAGTTCACTTGGATCGATCACCATTCAAAACTGAGCCGACAAGCAATCATTGTGTACATACACTTATTCGTTCTAAAAATATGAATCATATCCTTAGCACTTCTCTCTGACAGGCATGATTTCTTTGTTTTCATTACTTCAATAGATCGATTAAGATTTCAATCTACGAATATAGTGTGTCAATTCAGTGGATAACGTATTCAACAAAGAGTTGAAATGGTTGGTTAAATTTCTTGTTGGTAAAGTAGAACAACCTTTGCAACAATCTACAAATAAATAGAGCTTGAATGACGACAGTAAGCATGATGCACTTGTTATTTTTAAGAGTTGCCTTTTGTGGTCTCTCGCCAAAAAAATATTTATTTTGTTTGAATATTGGGTGACTTTGAAACATTTGCATTTTTCATACATATGTATGTTAAAGTTTATTTTTATTGTACCAATATATAATATACAACATTGTTTAGCATATTTATTGATAGATAGATAGATAGATAAAAATGAATAATGCATATACAGGTTTACTTTATACAGCAGCCTCTGCTCTACTTACTGTATCTATATCGTTATATTTAATGAACCTTTTCATGGATAGAGAGGCCAACGAAAAGAAGAAGCTCCTTCAAAAGAAATTATATGGACATCCTGTAGGTAGTTGGTTGAGTGATTGCTGATGAGGCTAGTCTCTTCTTGTTGACGATCGTGTGTACTAATCTTTATCTTTTGCCTTGGCCATCAATGTTGTAGAGATACCATGCTTTAGAGAATATACATCTAGATCAACATGAAATAGAGGTGCTCGCAAGTATTGTCAATCCAATGGATATCACTGCGACTTTCAAACGATATTGGTGGACTTGACGAGATTATTCAGGACATTCAAGATACTATATTCTTGCCTTTTAGAGCAAAACAATTTCGTTGATTCATCGCTTTTTCACTCTACCGAAAGGTATTTTGCTCTACGGTCCACCTGGTACCGGTAAAACCATGCTTGCAAAGGCGATTGCCAAGCAATCGGGATATTTCTTTCCTTAACATCAATGACTCGCTCATAGAGAGCAAGTACTACGGTGAGACTGCAAAGTTGCTCACTGCTATTTTCACTCTTGCCGAAAAGATTCAACCTGTACTTGTGTTCTTTGACGAAATCGATGCTATTGTAGGACAACGTAGCATGGTAACCAACGACTATAATATCAGCAAGAAATCAGTGCTATTACAGTAAGTTTCTATTGATTATATCTCCTGAGAGGTCAGTCAACTAACTCTTGTCTATAGACTCTGGGACGGTATTAAAGATTCGAAAGTAGTTGTCATTGGTGCAACCAATAGAATCGAAGCCATTTGATGAGGCATTCTTGCGAAGAATGCCAAAGAGATTCAAGATCAATTTACCAACCACCAAGAATAGAGAAGATATTCTTAGAATTGTAGGTACTCATGGGCCCAGAAGCCTATCAGCGCTTGACCAATTCACTAATTCAAACGATTAGATTCTTAAGGTAAACATTGCGATAACTTTGATTTCAAACTATTAGCCGAAAGAACCAAAGGATACTCTGGTTCCGATTTACAGAACCTAACAAATGAAGCAATCAATTGTATGTATAAATATATTCACAAGTGTATTACTACTGACACATATATTTTCAAAAACAAATGCAGTGGCACTAAAGAGAGCAATTAGAAAGAAAGAAAATGTCAGCTTGGGGGTAACACTAGACGATTACACAGAAGCTGTTAAAATTCAACTAAGGAACAATGATATTCATACGGTAGAAAATGACTAAACAGCAGTCTGAACATTCAAATCATCTATTTATTCATAAACCAAAATCAAATATACATCTATTTTTCTTCCTGTAGATTTACTACTTTTTCTTCAATCCATATATAGCTATATATGGTCAGTTTAGGCTCAGTGAGATTGATTTCAACCTTGAATTTTAAGTTGAATATCCATCGATGATCAATGTTGACTGATAGTGTTAATGATGATTCAACTCACAGCCTCAACATAGCATCCACGACATTCTCATAATCTTGAGTTTCCAAAAATTTCGAGAGGAAAGAAGTTCGACAAAATTCTCCAATTTCAAAGACCAAAGTGGAATTTAAAAAATAAATAAATTAATTTATGTGTTTACATTGATTTTTTTTTAATAACCCCACTCACACCTACTTCTATCATTAATTATTATTATTATTAACAACTAGTCTGTTTGTTTGTTATTGTTTTAGTTTGTTATATTTATATCACCATCATCATTAATATCATCAACTTCAAAGGTTTCATCTACTATAGGATACACTTGCTTGCTACTTTGGTATCATCCATATTAATAATAATATTAATAACATCATGTTGTCTGTCGAAAGAAAGAGAACTGAAAAGGTCGACTTTGTAAAGCCTTTGACAAAATATATCAAGGAGCAATTCAGCAAAGAGGAGGCTGCAAATCATGAACTCCAAATTGCTCAGCTTCAACAACACCGTGAGGATGTTCGTAACCTTCAAGATAAAACTGATACATCTAAAGACTTGATTTGGAGATATTACTCCGTACTTCAATCATTGGAATTGCGTTTCCCAATCTCAGAATCAAATGTAATATAATACAACATTCCAAACAAAAGAGTTGGCAACTGACCTCTTCTATCTTTTCACTTATAGGTTAGAATTTATATTCCATGGACAGATTCTTACAAGCAAAGAAAATACAGCTTATACTCAATTTACTATGAGAGAGGATCAGTTTTGTTCAACTATGGATCAATCCTTTCACAACAAGGTGCTGGTTACAATCGTTCGACAGTCGAAGGCATCAAGAAGGCTTGTCAAGCATTCCAGGCTGCTGCAGGTGTCTTCAGCCATCTCAGAGAATACATCTCATTGCACTCTGAGTGCTGTGTGTCACCAGACTTCACTGCTGATTCACTTGATATGTTGACTACACTTATGATTGCACAAGCACAAGAATGCGTCTACGAGAAGGCCGTCGCAGACAACCTCTCCGACTCCATTCAATCGAAGCTTGCCATTCAGGTATCTGAATACTACGACACTGTCTACCAATTGACAAACTCAAATGCCTTAAAGTCAGTGGTTGACCGTTACTGGACTTCTATTTGCTACACCAAAGTATTCATTTACCGTGCCATTGCCAACTACAAATATTCACTTGGACTCGAAACCACCGCTCAATTTGGTGAGCAAGTCGCCAGATTGACTGCTGCAGTTGATAATCTTGCACTCGCTCGTCAAAATATGCCCAGAACAGCCATTGTTGAGTTTAGAGAGTTTTTAGAAAAGATTTCAGCTGTAAGTAATAGTTGGTTAACCTCCTTTTTGAATAACATTAGTACTAATAGGTTGTTTATATAGATTATTGTAAAGTATTATGAAGCCTCAAAGAAAGATAATGATACAATCTATCACGACACTGTACCACCACCCCACAAATTGACACCAATCGAAAAGAAATCAATTGCCAAAAGCTGCTCCAATTCCAGAGTTAATACATCATGATCCATTCGCAAACTTGATCCCATACGCCGTTAAGGAGGATGCAGTCTACTACGAAGATCAAAAAGAACAATTATTAAAGAAGGAAATTGATAACATTAAATTCCATGATGAATCTGCCAAAGCGTAAGTAAATAACTGACAATCATTCTTTTCCAATACTAATATTTATATAGAACTTTGTTATCAATGAATTTGCCAGGTGCTGTTGAAGCACTTGAAATTGGTGTACCAAAAGCATTGCAAGAGAAGATGGATCTTGTAAAATCAGAGCGTGGTGTCGATACTATCACTGATTTGCTCAAGTCTCTACAACAGCTACATGACGAGGATGAATCTATTTGTAATACAGCTAAGAGTATCTTAAATCGTGAAGAAGAGGAGGACAATAAGATGAGCCAACAATATGGTTCTGCCTGGTATCGTACTCCATCTTACACACTCACTGCAAACTTGAGACAAGATTTGGCAAAGTACCAAAGCAATCTTCAACACTCCTCCAAATCAGATTCTCACATTAGAAAGAAGTTTGATGATGCTAAATCATTGATTTCTGCTCTTGAGTCCCAACATGAAGTTGTAAGCCTACTCCCATCCAATATTATGCCATTAAATCAAGTACCCGAAGTGGCCAACTTGAAGAGTCTTATCAAAACCCTAGATACATTAATGGCCAATCGTGATGCCATTGCCGAAAAATTAAAACAATTATCTAAAAATGTAAGTCAACTACTTTATTTAGAAAGAATAGATATTAATATATGCTATTATAATCACTATTAGGATGATATTACAAATAAGTTAATGAATCCAGGAAAAGATAAGAATCAAATTTATAAAGAGGAAATTTCCAAGTATGAGCCATTACAACAACAGTTGAATGGAAAACTTTTTTGAAACAAGAAACATTGCTCGATTCGATTCGTGCTGAGAATGAAAAGTTTGTGAGAAGTAACTCCAAACAAGGAAGTCAGAGAGAAGAAACATTGCAAAAGTTCGCTAATGCTTTTCAAAACTTACAACGAACTCAAGTCTAACCTTGGAGAAGGTATTCAATTCTATACTAATTTCCAAGAGATTCTCTTGAAGTTCAAGGGCAAGTGTGAAGACTTTGCCAACGAGCGTGAGAAAGAAAAGTCAGAGCTCCTCAGACAAATCCAAACTGGTACCAATCCATACTCACCACCAAGCAGCGGACAACAATCATATCCAAACGTACAACCACCACCATACACTCCTCAAAATACATATCAACCCTACGTACCAAACCCACAATCTTTTAACTCCCCACCTCCATACCAAGGTCCACCTCAAACCTTCAGTGCACCACCACCCTACAACAATCCTCAAAATAGATTCCAACAACCCAACAACAACAATGGTAGATACTTTTAATAAAATAGATATCAAAAATAAAAACTTCATTACGATTTAAATATTCTAACATCATTCTTTATATTATTTATCATCATGGAAATTCTTCAGAGGTACCTTTCCTAATTTGAACATCTCAACAAAGTTGGAAACAAATTGGAATAACCAAACTTTGATTAAATAAAGAAAAGTCAAAGGAGAGACGTCAAGGATGAGGGTAAAATTTGATTTATTTAATTTCAATAATACTTTAAACTATATTATTAATTAAGCAAATTTATTGAATGCTTCAAGCTGACAGGTGGCATAACATACTTTACTTTTTTAAAACTAAGTCTATCATCTACTGTATTTACAATTGAACATCGAGAACCAGGAATAACCTCTACACTCTCTGTAACTGAATTTTTGAGTACATTGTTCCAATAATAGAAGATGTAACAGATCTAACTGGAAGCATAGATTTGATAGATATTAGTGCAGTTGGATGCATTGACTGAAAGCTGGTCTTAGCAGAAGTACAAATAAAAAGGGGTGATATTGAGTTTATGAGTATCACAGTTGATAATGGAATTTCAAGTCATGGCAACTATGAAACTCAATATCACTCCTTTTTGTGCTATTCCTATTAGATCAAAGATCTTGAAATTGAAATGTGTATGCACGTCTATTTAAATCTTTAAGTCGGTAGTATAGATTATAAGATCATACCTGTATTAGTGTTGGATATGACATGTCTTATCAAATATTTAGGTCTTTATTCCGTATACAAGACCTGTTCCAAATATCGATGCTGGTGTGGCGTGGATAAACAGCAGGTGAACTATTTTTTCGATTGAAGAACATAGGTTACGAAATGTCAATGTATTAAAAGCTAAACAACAAATAGAAGTCTTCCAGTTCAAATAGTTAAGGATATAAAGAAGTAGTAGGCCAATTAGAAAGTGTTTCTCAAGTTGAAAAAAACGATGAAAGTTTGGAAAAACTAATGTAATATAATACAAGTTTTATTTAATATTTGATACCATTATACTATATTTATTTATAATCTACACTATTATTATCTTTGTCGTAAATTACATCGATAGCTTATATCTCCTCATGGTTAAATAGGAAGATACTTGGCTCACAACAATCAACAGAAATAATCACTGATTTATCTATTATAAATGTTTTCTTATTGCTTAAAATTCTTCCTCTAGACTTGGGCATAGCTTAAATGCTTTTCTAAATAGAGCAGCTGCACCAGCTGGATCAGTTTTTTCCAGAAGAACAGCTTCTGCACACAATCTACGAGCTGCCTTTTCGGACTCCAATTCTGGCTCTTTTGATTCAGAGTCGATTCTTCTGTACATAACATCACTACGTATGATGTATTTGAGTCCTGATTTGACGGTATCACCATCGTGCCACATATCATGCTGGAATACTAATACTGAACCTGCCTTTGGTACGACTTCTACCAATACTTTTTGGCTAGATTGTTCTAGGAATCTTGTTGAACCTCCTTCTATTCCGTCACTCAGGTAGATCATGAATGTGTAGTACGATCTATTGTCGTTGTCTTGAATATAGTGTCCATCAAAATGTGCAGCGAATCGACCTAGGTGGTTATATTTACAAAGTCTCCACATATCATTGATTGAGGCAATTTCCCACTTACCGTGGTAAGCTCTGCTGATTCCAGATGACAAACTTGTATTTGGTTTAATATCCAAATTCTGTTGCAAGTATGGCTTTATTCTATCGAAAACCACTTGACTTAATGACTCTGTCTTTACCAAAATTCTTACATTTCCTCTGTACTTAACTGTATAGTGCTTTAGATCATCGAAACCAAGTTCTTCACCCTTATCAATGATGTATCTATTATGAAGAATGAAGTTTAGCATACTAGTGATTGGTCATTAGTGAATGCAGATTATACATACTGGCACTCTGAAGGGGACAAAACATGATCTAATATAAAGGCAGTCTTTGGTTTAAGAATTTCCAAGTCATTTTTTATGATTGGTTTGGCATCTGGAGGAGTCTGATTTGGGAACAACATTGATTTAACAACTTGTCCCTCAATTATAAGTGGTTCTTCCATCATCTTGTTAAAATATTATCTTTAAATTTTATTTAGTAATTATAACATATATATTATTTAAATTGAATCAATCTAGTCAAATATAAAAAATATTGTAAACTATGACAATCCAAGATATTAGAAATTTCACGGTTTTGTTGGTATTGAAATTCTTCAACATTTCCTTTTTTTTGATGAAACATGTTTTGTCTATTTCAATGAAAAATCCAAAATTCCAAACCATGTAAAGATATAAATTAATACTCAACAAATGCCAGGTTAATATTTGTTTTTCTTTATGCAGTAGTTATTGAGCTTGCTGTTGTATTTCCTTTTAATTCTCTAAAAATAAGATCATATTTTAAATCTTGTTGATTTTCCTTTTAGAATATTTAGTATTATTAGTTCCAAGTGTTGTATTTGTTGATCTTTTTTGAACATGTACTTGTGTTGGAATTGTAAGTATATATGGAAGTTCCAATCTGGTTTCCAGATTATTTGTCTTTTAAATAGTCATGACCAGGGCATATTACTATTTTAAATATTGTATTAATATTATATATCCATGTTTATATGTATTGGGAATTATTTATTTTAATTTTTTTTTCGAAACTCACATTACCATCTGTACAAAATAAATGTTTAATAACTATATATTTTATTTGTAAGGTTTGTTTTGTTTTTTGAGGAATACCAAGTGTTTTTGTTTTGGGTGGGGGGATTCTATGTAGGTTTGAGTTTAAGAGTTATACAACTGAGCTTCTCTGTCAATGAGAGTCTTGTTGAGTGCTGTTGCTAGGTATTTGAAACCATTTGGTGGCCAGTGATGGATTGAGATCGAATAGAATATTTACAAATTGGCCCTCAATAGCATAAACTTCGACTTCTGCGGTGTCGGCAATTACGTTGGCTGTGACCTCACCACTTAGGAGATAGGTGATTTCACCGAATGTTTCGTCTTGTTTCATTGTACCGAGTACGACAGAGTGGAAACGGTTTGGATCGTTGGTGCTTGGGACCAGTTTCTCAATTCTACAGACACCCTTGCCAATTTGGAAGATCTTTTGGATGCGCTCTCCTTGTTTGACGATGGGTTCATCTTTTTTGAAGGTGTGGCAACGAGATCCCTCACGACCAATTAGCTCCCAATCTTCCTTGGTCAACTGATCCTTTGGATGATTCTTGGTCTTCAGTGTCATGTTTTGTTTCTTACGCTCCTGCTGCATTTTTTGTTTGACGTCGTCTGAGGTGTTGGCCTTGGAGGACTCGAAAAGACTGTTGATAATACCGTAGGCGTCTTGACGGTCCTTGTTGTTTTGGAAAGTAAGACGGTAGTTGACGAGGTTAGTGTTGTTCTTTAGACGGGACAACTCAATTTGGGTTGTGTTAGCGCAGAGGACATTGGTCAATTGCTTGAATGGGATAACCTTCTTGGTCTTATAACCAAAGAACTTAGAGTAGAAGCACACGTGTCCCTGTGAGATGTAGCAACGTCCAGAACGATTCAAAGAGCATGCATAGTCTTTGATGACAATTTCATCGTAGAGTGAGAATCTCTGACAGAATTCTTGGTCGTTCTTCTTCATGATGGGTTCACCTAATTGAGCAGATGTCTGTGTTCTACTTATGCTGTTGCTACGAATGTTGCCAGGCAAAGCAGTATCAGAACGTTCTCTGGGTGTCAAATTGTTGGTTGTCGTGGTACGCTTGCTGAGAGCTGGATGTAGATTGGAAAGGTAGTGGTTGGGTGTGCGTGGAGAAGCTGGCGGAGTATTGGTGGCCAACGAAGTGTTAATTGGTTTGCTTTCTGGAAGACCACTGCTCGATGATGACAATGAAAGAGAGGGTCCCGGAATTGCAAGAGGTGGGACGATGGGTCTTGGTGGGCTGGTTGGTGGGGAAGCAGTGGATGTGGATGAAGTGGGCGAGCTGAGATGAGGTGAGGACAATGGTGAGGTTGCTGGTGATTGCTGGGGTGGTTTCATGGTTGGAAGATTCTTGAGACGCACAGCAAGTTGGTTGGCCATAATCTTGTAGAACTTGGCACCAAGTCTTGGATGGGAAACAAAGAGATTGTTCAAGAATTGAATATCCATTACATGGAGGTCTGCCTGATCCTCTGCAACGACTCTAGCAGTTGTCTTGTTACCCAAGAATGACATCTCACCAAACATCTTTGGTGCTACCATGGATGCTACTTTAACAGACTTTCCATCTTTGTTCTTCTTTTCGACACCTAGAGTACCGGATTTGATACGATAGAGATAGGTATTGATTGTATTTTCTTCAATGACAACATCACCACGATGATAGGTGATGATAGTTGCATTAGTAAGAAGGACGGACCAATCACGCTCGGTCAACTCTTCATTGCCATAGCCGAGTGAGTCCAAGTTGGCTTGTTCAGCTTCTTTCTCTTTGTCATCGCCAAGTGTTCCGTTCTTCTCTGCTTCAATCTCCAAACGTCTTTCAAACTCGGATAGACGGTCAATCTGGTTGTAGTCGAATGCCTTGACTTCGTTGATGTATCCACCGTACCATACATATGGAATCGATACTAATGGTGGACGATACACACTGGGCATCTCCTTGTATTCCTTAAACATCTTCATTTTCTTGGACAAACGCTTTACACGAAGGATGTTTGACATCTTTTCACCGCCACTTGAAATAAAAGTTGGATTCTCTGTACTTGTTTGTGAGAGGTCGGCAACCAAGGCACCTAAAAATGGGATTGTTGGACAGATAACATGTGTCATGTAAGGAGCCAATGAAGGATAGGCTTGGACGATCGATCCTGGGAGCGAAGAGAGGACAGTTCTTAGTGGGAGATAGTTGGACTCGGGCAGCATCAATCTACTCAAATCATTGAATGCATCAATGTATTTCTGGGATATACGGGCCCATGATGCTGTCAAACGAGTGATGGGATCAGAGTGGAGAGCAGAAAGTACTTGCATAACACCGTTGAAATTCCAAAGGGAAAGATATTCCAGAGCAATCTTGATGTATCTCTCGATCATTTCTGAACGGGATCTAATGTCACGCTGCTTCACGATTTCACTAGCAGCCAACAGAGACATCTTTTGGAACCATTGGAAATAGTTGGAGATGTTGGGGAAGTTCAGCTGCTTCGATGACTTTTCGGGCTGGATGTCGTCAGATGCCAAACCAACAGAATAACCAAGAAGCTCACGTGGATGGATTTGTTGTAAGTAATCGAGCTCCAAGAATGTGTATTGGTGGGCAAGAAGCTCCGGATCGTCGTCATGGAATGTATAGAATTGACTCTCGTAGAATTCGTTACGGTTACCTCCCTTGGTGATAATTGGCATACCATCATCACCCAAGTTAAAGAAGAAATGACGAGTGAACAAATCGATGACCAGAGTGTTAGCATCGTCTCGAGATGACGATGTCATTCGGCAGATCCAATCGACTGCATCAGATCCAGAGAAGCAGCGAGTAACGACTTTGTTCTTGAATTTTCGTTCACGTAGTGGGACACCATACAATGGGTCTTTGATGGCGATTGCCAAGTTAATGAACGACTTGGAGATGTTCAACTGCAGCGATGCAGCTGAGCTGAGAGAGAAACTTCCACTTCTACCAACATCGGTTGAGGTACGGTGCAAGAGCTTGGATCCAAGAGACATCTCCAGCTTCTCTTCTTCTTTCTTTCTCTTAATCTCAGGATCATAGTTGTCGAGAATGGTTCCAATGGAATTGACGATGGAAGGCTCATTTCCATAGCACAAATGTACAAACTCGTCTACCTTGTGGTACAGCCAAGCATCATCCTGGTGGTATTCAATCTCAGTGATGTCGGCACACCAACGTTTCAAGAAATTCGATACTCCCACACGTATTTGGGGACGTCTTTGCTCAAACTTTCTCATGGTAAGTGAATCGGACTTGTCTGGACGTGGACCAAAAAATCTCTTGACCAACATCTTGAGTACTGCAGTAGGTGTGGTGAAAGAACGGTACAAGTGAATGAAATCTTCAATGAAGGACTCATCCAGAGTTGTAACATTGCCATTTGCTGACATTGGAAGCGAGTTTCTCCATTGAGGAACTGGGAGACCACTCTTTCCTGCAGTGTCACTACGCTTACGACCAGAGGCGGCAGTGCTGGTACCTGCACCTCCACTGCTTCCACCAGCCTGGATTGCTGGATTAGATGGCATTGAACCACCGTCGTTTCTTGTCATCATCTCAATCATTTTAGCCAAAGTTGCAGCTATGACAATGGACACTGACGAGGCTTGCTCTTCGTCGTAACCAAACAAAATTCCACGCTGGTCGTCATCAACGAATGGATATGGTTGCTCCATCTCCTCTTCAGTGAAAATCTCCAATGAAATTAAATCATCAAGCGAAAGATTATCGTCAGAATCACCACTTGATGAAATGGAACTGGAACTTGTAGTATGATTAAATGTAGCTTGGGTTGTTATGCTGGCAGATAGCTGCTCACGTGACTGATTAAGCGAAGTGTTGCTATTAATACTGGCACCTAATCCACTCGCAATGCTAGTGGAGCTCCACTCAGAGAATGAAGCAGATCTAGATTTACGTGCTTGATTTCTGATATGAGGTGGAAGTGAGGATTGAAGTGGCACAAGCTTCTTTTTCAAGTTGGTAAGTGATTCAACAATCGATGTAAAGGTGGGACGTGAGTTTGGTTCATGAGTCCAGCATGATTGGATCAACTCAACATATTCGGGTGGGCATGAAGCAGGGATAGTTGGACGTAAACCACGGATGATCTCGTCCTCGAGCTTGGACATCCACTGTCCAAAGGAATATTCGTCAAAAGGATGGGAACGGGTATAGAGCTCCCAGAGAATGATACCAAAGGCATAGACATCTGAAGGCTCTGAATATGCCATGGAGGCCATTACCTCGGGTGCGAGCCAGAGAGGCTGATCGACACATCTGACCAGTGCGGCTCCACCGTACAACTCTGTGGAAGTTCCGTAATCGATGATAGTTGAAACAGGATTTGGTCCTTCAACAACACCATGCATCAAAATGTTTGGAGACTTTAGATCACGATGAATCATTGGGGGATTCAACGAGTGCATATGCTGCATTCCCTTTGCAATCTCGGTTGCGATCTGGAGACGCAATCCCCAACCAATTTCAATGAGATTATTTGCCAAAAGACTGTACAAGCTTCCATATTTAACATATTCCAATGCCATACACAATGGCTGTAAACAATATCCACTGATCCTCATTACATTGGTGTGATTGAGTCTGCTCATCGAATAAACTTCATGACGGAACTCTCTGAAAACACGTAAACGATCCTCTTTCTTTTCGTCTTCTGTTGAGAGATTCTCTACGCCAATGGCACCAGTGGGTGGAATCAACTTTTTCAGCGCTACAGTCTCACCATTCCACTCTGCCTCATAAACAACACCAAATGCACCTTGTCCAACTTCTTTTATCAGCTTTATATCCTTCAAATCGAATTTTGGTCTTGGGATATCAACCATTGCAATGTCAGGTACCAAAATATCCAGTGGTAGTCTATGAGTTGAGACATCCTTGAAACAATTCAACAGCGTCTTTCCATCCATGACTGCTTCCTCACAGTCTTCAATTGGGAACAAAGTAGGATTTTGGTCATATAAAAAGGAACATTCAAAACAACTTACATATCTAAAAGAATAAAGTTGGTGTTAGCTCATACAATTGCTTAATACTGTGATCCAGGATGATGGGTAATTACCTTTTGATATCTAATTTATACCATTGTGAAAACAAAGATTCGATCGTATCGGTAAGGATACGGAGCAGACCAACCGGCTTGGGCAGTCCACGTACATTTACTACCAATACTTTGTGGGTCTTTGTGGTCTTGAGTTCAATGAGTGCATCTTGTCCTTGTTGATTGCGAACTACTACGACGTTCTTGAGACAGGACTCTACCTTTACAAAGTGTAACAAACGAATGATTAGCTTGCCAAAAAAACTTCTCTGGAATATAAGGTAGATGATATTGTCTGTTGAGTCTAATCTTGTCGGGACAGTCAAAGTCCTCCCACTGTGAAACTAGGTTGCCATCCCTTGCCAACAATGTTGGGATGAGGTGGCGTACTTCTGACTCCTCGGACTTTAAGCTGAGGGTGGAGACAGTTGGATAGATCGATGTCGGGTGGTGTTGAGCCGCCTCTAGCTCCTTGCTGAGAAGTGGCTGGGACTGGCTCAAAGGATATGAGATTTCGAATGCCTGCATGATCGCCATCAACGAAGTGTGCATGTGTTCTGGATAGTAAGGTGGTTTCCAGATGTTAACGAGATCAGCCTGTCTGATGATTCCGGAACGTGAAGCGATGGAACGTCCATTTATAAGTGAGGTCATGCAGTTTATAATCCACTGGTGGTCCAAGATTACCATTTTACCAACCGTCGAGTTTGGATCGTTGAAATATATAATCGATCCAATGTTGTGGAGAAATTCAGTTGCACGTTGCACCTGGACAGTGTCCTTCAAGTTGCAGATTCCAACGAGATTGATGTACTCTTGCCACAGCATAACAGGGGGAGTTCGCTTCTTTCTCATCTCAATGAGCGCCTCCTCCAGAGTAAAGAAGGAGGATGGCACCTTTGTTCGCAAGTAAGGCTGTGTCTTGATGATGTCTTCAATGAGCTGACGCAAACGATCGACGTCATATCCTGCGGTGCAACTCACTGAGATGATGGCCTGAATATTGGAAAAGTGTTTCTGGAATTGTTGGCTAATACTCTCGAGTACGGTGTGAACATCTTTCATGTCGCTAAACTGGTCGATGTGTGTACCGACCAATACAATGGGCGAGTTGGGTGCAACCGAAGTGATGCAATGCAACCAATACTTCAATGTTATGATTTTCCTTCTTGGTCACATCAAAGACCACGATGTAGACGGAACGATCAGAGGTAAAAAGTTGATTTGTCGAGAAGTAGACATCGTGATTGACGATGTCCCAAGTTGAGACGGTTATCGACTTGCGCTTGCGATCTGCATCGTCGTCGAACAACACGTCAAACTCATGCTGATCAATCTCTATTCCCTCCTGATTGCTGGAGGATCCCTTCTTTTTCTTTCCACGAATGCACTGTATGACAGATGATTTGCCTACCTTTTCGTCACCGACAACCACCAGCTTTGATCTTAAACAGGGTCTAGCACCGGTTTCCAACTCACGCAAGAATGCAATAATGTCTTTCAGGCCCTTGCTGATGACAGTGGAGGGCGGTGTGATGATTGGATTCTGCTTGATATTCAGTGTTTTCAGCGAAGTGAGTGATCCGATCGATGTGGGCAGTAGTGTAAGCTTATTGTTGTTGAGTGAGAGGACCTCCAGCTTGGAAAGTCGCTCCAGCGAACACAGCGACACCAAATGATTGTTGTCGGCCTCCAATCGCTTCAAATTAACAAGTTCACCAACGGACGACGGCAATCCAACCAAACGATTGTTGTCCAACACCAGAACCTGCAGCTGCTGCAGCTTTCCAATGTCCTCCGACAGTGTTCTTATATTGTGATGTGTAATGACCAGCTTTTGCAGCCAAATCAATCCGTAAATCGATGGTGGTAGAGTCACAAGTTGTGTGAAACTAATCTGAAACTCAAAGTCAACGGTTGTGCTCGTTGAATTTGTTGAACTATTTAAACCGTTACCACCAACACTATTACTACTGATATTCAATCCTTCTTTGTTGTCTTTATCGCCTTTATCTTTATCCTTGTTGCTGATGTTGTTGCTGCTGCTGTTGCTATTGTTGTTGTTGCTGCTGTTGCTATGTATATTGTTCATGGCCAAGTGTGTTCCACTGGCCCTGTTTCCTGCGCTGTTTCCGCTGCCACCCACGGAGAGCAGGTTTCCGCTGTTAATGTTGGCGATGATGTTTGAGACGGTGCCCTCACGGATGACAAACCCGCTGCCACTGTCACGATTGCTGCCGCCACCGATTGCGCCAAAAGAGATGGTCGACATAGTATGCTGTATGGGTGTACGCTCGGGAGGCATGGCGGAGTATGTGTTGATCAGATGCACCAACTCTTCGGGAGTGGTCTGTGTGCCATCTTTCTTTCTCGGCAAGTTCTTATTCTGAAAATTTAAAATGGCTCGCTCTGCCCTCTGATATGCCTCCTCTTTTGTCGAGGTGAATTGATATTCTTGAAATTTGAGTTTTGTTGATTTTTGCATGGTTTTTGTTGTTTTGTTGTTGTTACAGTGTTGTGTGTTGTATTGCTAATATTATTTTTGTTTTACAAAATCAAAACCAATATGATAGCTAGCCCAGGACCACTACAATCCTATCCAATCAATCTGATGTAGGGGTGTCGTGTGTTCCAAAAACAAAAAACAAAAATGTAGTTTGCTTTTCTAAAATTTAAAAATAAAAAAAAAGTCAAAATCTAATCCCTGACCAAGTAATAACTATCCAACCTCTGTGTAGTATAAGATACAGATAGATAATGATGTTTGACATATCTATATCTATGTATCTTAGAAATAATAATATTACTATAGATAGATACTTAGATACTTATATAAACAAACAATATAAAATGATACTGATATAAAGGTAAAGAAGAAAGTTGTTTATGTTTAACTTACAATTGATTTGATTTGATTATGATTGATTTGTTTATAACTTTATCTTATTATTACTATTACTTTACTATTGTTATTATAATACACTAATGAACAATAAATATAAATACTACTATACTAATATTACTATCTATACTATACTATATTATATTATATTAATTTACAAACTATTTCTTATTTTACTAATATAAAAACTATAATTACATAAATAAATGGTATTATCTATTTATTTATTTGCATTAAAATGACCTTCTATATATTATTGATAACTATCTATCTTATTTAAATATGTTGTGTGAATGATCAATGATTTCTGTTGATTTCGATCTATTATTACTTTTACTATTTGATCTACTTTTAACTACTATTACTATCCGTTTTTGGTAAGATATTTAGACCTAGGTAAGGTATATATGTTATGTATATGTATATGTAAATATAATATATATATAAATACGAATAATACTACCAATTATCTCTCTCTATTCTATTTCTCAATCATCAATCGAAACAATCAGTCAGTTAATTAACAATTTGATTATTACAATGAAAGATGAATGATTATTAACTTTATAGAGATAGAAAGATGTAGTTAAAGCCTACTACTCAACATTAAAAACCAGAAAAAATAATAAAAACCTTGGTGATCAAATTTTGGTACTATTTTGCAACGATCAATTTTGGAATATGGGTTTTGAGCAAAATTCAAAATAATCTCGTTTGAAAAACAAAAAAAAAAAACCAAAATCAAAAAAAACATCTATTCTCTGATCAAAAATGGGTGATTGGATAGAGAAAAACAAAAAATAGATAAAAAACAAAAAAACAAGTAAAATAATCAAATATTGTTTTCTTTAATTTTACATCTCAACAAATAAAAACAACAACAATAACATTACAATTATGAATTCATTTAGAACACAACATACCCTTTTGGATGTGTGTTGTTTGTTGATTTATGTTGTTTAGTTGTTAGGCGTTAGTGTTTGATTGATTGCAAAAACAGCACACACAATCACACATTTATATCCAACGTTTATCTTAAAACATAACACTATTTTTTTCATCAATTTTTAGGTCACATTTATCTCATTCCTTTTTGAATTACCAAAATGAGCATATAAGATGTGATGATCATGATGATCATGATTATTAGTAGTAGCTCAAGTCACTTTACATCATCTGGATATAATGGAGCTGCCTATCCATCCTCTGTGATGAAGCCAGACCTCAACTTGAACTCACTACTAGTAAAGATAACTTTGTAATCACATACTTTTTGAGATACACAACAAGCTAATTTTACAATTGGCTCAATTATTATAATACTAACACTAGGGGATGGATGGTAATATTTATTGTTATAATTTACATTCATAATATTTAAATTGATTGATTTGTTGTTGGAAGCTTGTTATCATTTAATGATTTGGCTCGATGTAATAATATATTTGAAATGTTTATAAAGGACCAATTAGTCATCTTCCAATTTTTCAACAAGATTATCTACTAGTGAGTCACCATTGATTAGCTTAGTGGTAATGATGATAAAGTCACGATTGGCTTGGTCTTGTCTAGAGAGGAAACGAAGTGCAGAGATTTCTGCAAAAGTTACACCACCAATGAAGTAGACAAGTGTGATTGGCTTACGGTCACTCTTGACGTTGGTGGTTGCTCCCTGAGGCAGTGGCTGAATCTCCTCGAAAGTGGGTCCTGGCAAACTTCGCAGGACCTCTTCGATGGCTTTCCAGCCACCGGGTCTGATGGCTTGTTGCACTAAACGGCAGCTCAGTGGGGCATAACCACTGTACACATAGGCCATGTCTGTTGGATTGGACTCGTTGATCTCCTCGATGACCAAATTCAAGTCACGTCTGATGTTGGGGAAAATTGGACGCGACTCTTGTTTCTTGAGCAAACCAATACGCTCTAGATTGGCAAGTGTTAGAATGAGTTCGGCACCGTAAGACTGGACGATTTCACGCTTGAAGAATTCAAGAGTCTTTGGCTTGATACCGTTGTTTGTCAAACTGTATAGTGTCAACAGACGGAGGATCTTGTACCATGGATCCTTCTTGTTGATGCAATCCTCAAGGTACTTGTCAACTGCCTCCAAGTTCATTCCAGCAATAAGATTCTGCTCGCATTCAATACGCTTTGAGAATCCAGGTGTACGTGTAATGTCCAGAATCTTTTCAGTGACGTTGGTGTGAATACGCAATGAGTTGTGTTCCTGCTGGTACTGTCCGAGCTTCTTAACAAAGTCACGGATGGCAGCAGGAGACTGACTGGTTTGTAAACGCTTGTAATACTCGTCGATGTCTTTTGCTTTCTTGTTGAGGATACCACCAAGCACTGAGAAGTTGGTATCACGAATCTCACTGAAAACCTTGTCGTTCGAATGCAATGGGAAAGGCACTTTCTTGCCAGTCGAAGGCTGTGGGACCTGCTGATTCTGAGCGGGTGGATTCACCAGCTCTTCGTCCAAGAACACTGCATTGTTTTTGATGTTGAAAAACTCGTCTATCAGACCTTCATAGGTGAGTTGTGTGCACATTGGTGTAATCAAATCGACTTCTCTATCCATTAAAATCAATGAATCAATCTCGGGTGGAACAGTTGATTCCTCACCCATCTCCTTTCTCATTCTTGTAATCAAATCCATAACCAACTATAAAGTAAATCAATCAGGGCGTTTTAGTATTGTTGGGCACAGGTATTGTGCTGTTCTCTTCTACTTACTCTTGAGCATTGACCTTTTCCTTTGACTAATGGAATTGTACCAAACATCGACTGAAGTTTCATAAGTGACTTTGCAACGTAGAAAAGAGAAGTACGGTCACCCTCCAAGAGGAATTCCTTATATGCCGTTGGCAGTTCCAAAGATAAGACATCTTCGTCAAATGGTACAATATCCAACGGTAGTTCATAGGTTGCGTCAATGTTGCCAGCTACACCTTCTTCCTCCAATACTCTCTGTGCCAAGATAGTGCTTCTTGGTATATATACAATGGCGTAAGACTTTTTAAGTCCATCATCTAAATGTCTTTGAATATGTTCCTTTATAATATGCATATATTTGATTCTGAACATCATCATCATCAAACCGTTAGAATAAGATACTAAACAATAGCAACTTGGCAACAGACAGATGTATTTATACATCATAATTGATTGATTTCTAACAACTTACTTTGGTCTAATGATATATATGATGTTGTTTGAGTTTGTCTCTAGTTTACCAGCTTTGAGCTCATAGTTTCTTTCAGCTCCATGACTCTATAGTTAGATAGATTGATATAATTTCATTAGTAAGGCTCCAATTAGAGGCCGCGCATTTGTCTTGTATACAAATAGCTATTTGATGTTGGAGGAATAGTGATACTATACACTTAGGAATTGGGGATCAACAATAAGATTCAATAGACCAATGACCTTTGGGTCCATAACCAATGCTTTGCCACCCTTTAGTATATCTAATGCTTCACCAAGTTCTCTCTTTGATTGCTCTCTAATCGATGTAAGGTTCAGCACCTTGCTGGAGATGTTAGGTATCTGTGAGAGTACGATTGCAGCTGGTTTCTTTGCAGGTGCAGGTGTTGGTTGTGGAGGTCTTTGTTGTTGTTGTTGTTGTTGTGGAACAGGACCACCACCTGGTTTCTTCATCATCTTTTAAACACTGTTTCCCTACGACTACTACTATCTGTAGTATCTAATAGCACTCTTTATATATATATATGATAGTCAAAGCTAAATGATCTTACTCTTTGTCAAGCTGAGACCTGACTTGCCACACAATTTGAAATTATAATATCTAGTAACTGAGTTTTTAAAAATTTTGTTGAAAATTCAATTGAAATTGTATTCACGACACGAATGCTGGACTTGTAAATGGTCTTCAAGTGGTCCTAGCTATGTTTTGATGGTTATCCTTTCTTTTGGAAACATATAAATATAAATTGCAAAAAAAGATATGAGTATGAGTTTAAATAGTCAAATTAACTATAATTGACTACATGTGTTATTATAATATTTTATTGTGATAAAGATGCAAAGGTTTTGATTGGAACCAAACATCTAAATAGGGGTGGTTTGTTTGACAAGTCGGCAAAGTCGGTGTGATTATATTTTTTGATTAAGAATTGGAAAATGGATGTAAATATAATATAATATAATATTATATTATAGGTTGATAGTTGTTGATTGACGTTGTGTTTTGTTAAAATTGGGAGTCGTTTTGTTTTTGTTTAGGAAAGAAGATTGAGTATATAATTTACAAAGATGTCTTCACGGTCGAACCAATCGGTGTGTTCAACTCCGTCAATTTCAACCAAACTCAAACGAGAGCTGCTTGCTAATGTTTGCAATCCAAATGTATCGTTCATATAAACTAATTGCTGCTCCATTGGTACAACGTTCAATCTTCATCATAGAATCCAAAAAGAGATGATTGCCATGAATTACTGTTCCATCTGTTAGAAATCAATGGTATTAGTGTCGAGTAAATTGGAATTGACTAATTATTTCTTTGTAGATATCATACCATCTTTCGAACCGAATGCATGGAATCCACCAATATTAAGGAAATTCTCTTGTAGGTTGGTAGGTGCTCATCCAATTGTTGGTTGATGGCTGGCAACCATGTATTGTACTTCATGTACTTTGCTTGATTCTTTGGCGTCGTTCCACCATCCAGCAATACTGAAATGTGCTTGCATATTCTTGGTATAAAGAATTTTCAGTAACTTCCCAGTTGGACAAATCTTTGAACCAACGATTAATAAAACTATCAAACCCATATCTGAATATATATATATTTTCAAACGTTTAGTAATGAATGTATCAATTGATTTTCTCCATTTCAGATGCAAACTTACACTCCCATATGTACTCCAGCCAAAGAAATAAAATTGTCAACATCCAAACCAAACATTTCCACAACTGAACGAAGTACAAGGGCACCTTGTGCATGACCAATCAAATGGTATCCATTGTCAAAACTAGCATTGGTTGGAAACGATAGTATTGATTTGCTGGTACACCTGATAGACCTGCATGGCCATTCCTTCAGTTGAATCAACACTTTATAAATTATTACAATTAGTCCATGTTTTCATCTTTCAAATCATCATCACCATAATTAAAATTATAATGATTATGATCTAGTCTCAGTTTGAATATTTACTTTAAAGGAATAACAATTTGACCTGGATGATTTTGATTGATCCATTTTACATCTTTAAAATCAAAGTACAACAATGGAATTTTATGAAAAAGAGTGGTGTCAGTCAGTCATCAGTGTTTGTTGACTATATATCTATCGAAGATACAAACAATTGTTCCACTCTTTAACTCCTCCACTGTTGGTAAAGGTGATTCCATGTAAAAGCAATACTGGTTTATAAGCTGAGCAAATGGCAGTGGTTGCCAGCATCAAGAAACAACAAGTAGAATGAAATTAGACTTTATCATCCTATTCTTTCTAAAGATTTCTATCCTGATAACTCTATCTATCTGTCTATCTATTTATCTATATCTATCTCTGAGAGAGTTATTTTAAATTTAACAGAAATCAAGATATGTGCAATACAGTTCACTGGGCTGCAACATTTTCTTTATAATAAATGTCGCCCTCACACAACCAACCACTTCGAAAAAAATCAAAAAAATACAAAAAAAGAGAAAATAGGAATGATCATAATTTTTTGATGGTTGGTGTGTGCTTTTTTTACACTTTTTTTTGCAAGTTGTTGAATCCCAAAAGATATTGAGTAAAATTTCATTGTATTTTTCAAGACTAGTTGTTTTTACAATTAATCCCGAAATATTTAAATTAATTTGATTAATAAATGAAGAATGCAATGAATTTTCACTTTTTTGTGAACTACTACAACTACTTGTAAGTGGATTATTAACTCTTATATGTGAACAAAGGCATCATTCATGCCTTAGTATTTTATTTATCATTATCACTATTATTATTATTATTGATGTTGTTTTTATTTATATGATATTGGTTTATACACTTGTTTGTTGTTGTAATTATAACTTTTACCTACATGGTAATAGTAATTAAAGTTGCCTGATTGATTGATTGATTGACTTTCTAAATTGGACTATGATACGATGCAATTGATTGACTAACATTATTATTATTATTATTTTATCTAAACATAATATATTTCACCTATGATTTGATTCATTCTGTTCATGAATCTTTCTTTATAGAAATCAGGAGGAGCAGCAGAGATACCTTTGCCATCCTTTCTAGCAAAGTATATCTTTAAAAATCTTTCTTGTTTCTTGCTAAAATCGTACAGTTGTAGAATATCAATGATTCCAATGTAATAAACTTCTTTGTTGTCTGATGAAATCAATCTACCAAAATCTGAGTAATAAATAACATGAGGTAACCATAATGTTAGTATTCGAAATTTGGAGAATGATCTGGAAGATTTCTAACTTACTAGGTGGTGGAGTTTTAACAATATAGTTGTTAGATGATTGTAAACTAGATGAAGGTTGAAGTTGTTGTTTGTTGTTGTAGTTATCGATGATGATGATTGTGATGATTGCGATGGTGAGGAATCTGGTGATTGTGCATTTGGAGTAGGAGTTTGTTGGTGTATTTTCTATGTTTTCATGTACACCAATCAATAGACTGTAATCCATAATATTCAAGGATTGCAAGAATTCCGCATCTTTCTGCAGTTGGTGGATGATAAATTCTTTGTGGTGGTGAGGCAGCCTTAGACTCTGTCTAACATTGATAAAGTCCAAATCTAAACCAAGTGTCTTCTTATCGTAGTCGTGCTTTCCACCTCTATTTATACATGATCCCTTGATATCATAAACGCTCTTTAATCTTTTGTGTGTTGTACAACTAAATACATTGGACATTACAGCCCAAATACACGTAAATGACGATTCTGTATTTGTATTCATCATTAGTACAAGATTAGATTACTCCTAATACCATTATCAACAGTGTAGTATACTTACAGGCATTACAACTTTATAGGAACCGTAAAACTTTAATAGATAAGATTTAGGATTGGATTTGAAATACTATTATAGAGAATAAGATTAGTCATCGACACACCGCTGTGTATATGAAGATGAGGAACAACTTACATCGTAAAACTTTATCATCTTCTTTCTAAGTAGCCTGCTTTCCTCTGCTGTGATTGTCTTGATTAAATATTTGATTGTCGGGAGTGAAGCACATAAAGCTACCACTCTTACCTTCACTAAACTTCTGATTAGTCAAGATATCAAAGAAAGTTCTTTGCGTTAAATGATTTCTATAATAGTTTGTATCCACAGTGTAATCTAATGTTAGTTGACAATCAAATCGATCGCTTCTGATGTTGTTTGATAGTTACCAAAGTATTCTTCGGTTGTTAGTCCTTGAAGGTGTCTGATGGCTGCGAAGATCTTGGAGTATAGTCTTTGAATTCATGCTTTTCTTGGTGGTCGAGTTTTGGAGATTGAGCTCCTCGCGGAACAAATCCTTCTCTGTGTAGATCTTCTCATCGACACTGCAGAGATCAGAGTGTGTCATCGCGTTGCCGTCGACTGGGTTGTCGTGTACTGATAGAGCTATACCCTTGAGACAGCAGGTGAGAATGTAGTTACGTAGTGAGGTTGCCAACTGAGCTGGATCTTGAGCCTCATCACCGAGCGAACGCAACAATGGGATGTTCTCTTCGTCGGCAATCTTGATGCATGGCAAAAGCTTCTTGAGATTCGAAGTGAATCCCTTGAAGAACTGTGGATTTCGTCAGCCAAACCATTGCATTCATGAAGCCCTGAATCGAAACACCTATTGCGTCGAAATACATGAGCCAGCTGTCGTCGAGCTCGTTGTTGTTGTTGTTATTTCCCTGTGTCCACTGTGAAGTACGATGAATGAGCGGACCGAGCCAGCAGAGGATGAAAACGCATGTGTAGCAACTCATACGAATCAACATGCCACGACGCACTTGGTCAGAGAGTGTGGAGGTCGAGCCTGAGTACACATAAGCAGTGATAAGCGAGCCAACTGAGCATAGCAAAATATGCCATCAACGGGATGAAAAAGGTGAGACGCATAAGCGACTTGTTCTTGAGCCAGCATGTTCCGTCACCAGACTTGACAATAGCGGACTGGTCAAAGCAAAAGATGATGATGGTGGAAACGGAGCTCAGTCCCCACACCCAGATGTGGTAGAGCTTCGAGTAAGGAGCAGTGTTTCTAAAGGGATTGGCAGATGTCAGCATCAGATTGAGCGAAATCATTCCGGACCAGCCAATCGACGCCAATCCAAAAAATTGCTGGAATCCAGCCTGCAGATAGCACATCGCTTTGATATCCTGCAAATCGTAGGAGTTGGGCAGCACCGACGTTATCATATACTTCAAGCTGAATATGAGATCGCAAATCGACAGGAAAAACACCAGCTGCGTTGGGTGCTTTCTCAGCTCTTTATACATAAGAAATGTAATAATCACAAAGAGCGCACCGACAAAGGACATTGCCGCAAACGATCCTGAAATTCTATATAATAACTGATCAAGTCCAAATGGTGTGATGGTGTTAATGTGATAGGATCAGCCATTCCAAACCAATTCCAAATATACATTCCATATTTATATCCGGTTAGTAACTTATTCATCCAATCGATCGATCAAACAAGCAATCCGATCATTCATTCATATCTAATGACATCAAATGGAATGATTTGGGTGCCGACTACTTACAGTCATTTTTGATTTTTATCTCAATATATATATGGTAATAGCAATGGCAATAAATTTTAATTTGTGTTTTTTATTTTTCCTAATCATACTACTACTACTATTACTATTTTAGGTATATTCTACTGAACTACTTTTAAATAAATACTATAACTATTTTAAGTGTATCAATTGATTGATCATCCACTAATCAATCAATCAACAATGAAATTGACTATGATCAATCGATTCAATCTTAACCTATCTAATAGAATGATTACTATTGATGTGATTGATTTGATTTGATACCGACTGATAATCTATATAGATAGAGATAGATAGATAGATATGTATAGGTTTTGTATTTATTTACCAGAGATATCTTGCTACCACAATTTGATTAATCAATGGTGTGAAAACAAAAAAATGAGAACAACTTGTTGTTTTTGTTGTTGTGTGGTGACAAACAAAATTTGCAAAAATATGGTTAAAAATGGTTTAAGATTTTTTGTAACTTGTGATGATCTAACAGCAAAGTGAGTGTAAACTTATTTTTTGGCATAAAGATTGATTGGGCGAAAAGGTAAGCTACTTTGATCAAAAACAAAAAGATACTCTGTGAAAACTATAGTTAATAGTTTACTATTATATGTATATTATGATGGAATGTAATGGAGAAATAGAGATAGAATGATGTGTAGTGTGAAATCAAATTGTATGATAGAATGGAATCTGACCTTGGTTTGATTGGAAATAGGTGAATGATTCTAAAAGAAAATGAAAGATTATAATCAAATCAAATAAATAGATAGGTCTTGTTAATGGGGAGCTATGTCATGTTCTTGAAAAATCAACCAACCATGAGAAAAATGAGTGAAAAATATGATAATCACATGCTTCTGAGGACCACCCTGAATCCAAAGGATTGTGTTTTTTTATTGCAAAATGATAATAAATGTAGCATTTACAAGCTTGTTTAGAAAAATGTTACATCATCAATCAACACAAGATATTTTGTTTTTACAAAAGATTTTATTTTTTTTAAAAACAGAAGACTCCATAGAACTTAACTTTGAGATTGATGGTTCATGAAGTAGTGGTCATTCCTTTGATCATATACTCTAAAAAAAATACTAAACCAAAAAAAATTTAAAACCAAATAAAATACACTCGGCAAAATGATATCATTAGTTTAAGATTTTATTGGGTCACCTGACCCAAAAGATCAGTGTTTATCGATAAGATAGAACCCAATTTTAAATCAAAATATCCATATTTATTTATAAGTGAAAACTTATACACATCTTTAGAGATCAACTCTGAAAGATGTAAAGATTATTATTTAATAATAAAGCTTTATCTTTCTTTTTCCAAAGTTTTAATCTAGAGAGGTCAAACATTGATTAGTTTAAATAGTTAATATTATATAATATATGTTTATTTGCAGAATATTAATGTTAATCACTTGATCCAAATACTTCAATATATCTTGAACCCATGTGATTTTTGTTCCTCTTTAAGGCTTGATTATAATCGTTTTGTGATGAGAATGTTACGTAAGCTAATCCTGATGGTCTTCCACGTTGATAAACAATCTTGATGTTGACGACACCCAACCCGTCAAAGAATTCAGCTATGGCATCTTCAGTTGCTGTATAAGGCAAACCACGGAGCTTGACTGTGAATTCAGAATTATTGTGATCTCCCTTCTGATAGCTCTGGTTGCCGTAATCCCTGTTACTACCCTACGTTGATCCCTATCACTGCTAGTTCTATTTCCTCTAGCATCCCTATCCCTGCTGCCGTTGCCACTTGAATGCTGATGATCGTATGATCTAATTCCATGTCTACTATTACTGCCACCTCCTCCAACACCTCCACTCCTGCTGTATGGATGAAAAACCTTTGTTATCCCTATCCCTGCTTGTTCTGTTTCCTCCGGCACTTCCGCCATGTCCTGAGTCTGAATCCGAATATCCGTATCCCTGGTTTCTAAATTGTTGCTGTTGTTGTGGTTGTTGTTGTTGCTGTGTAAATGATTGTATTTGTGGCATTTGGTTGTTTTGATTAAGTGGCATTGGTGATTGATTGAACATCATTGGATTCATTTGTGGAGTGATGTTTGGTGATGTTGTCTGCCCCATCATATTTGGAGACAAAATTGAATCTATAAATCCATTCGAAATACCATTCATCAAAAAACTACTACTATTTGTGCTATTGAAAATTATTACTAAATCCATTGTTTGGCATATATCCACTATTGTTTCATGTTATTCATATTATTCATATTGCTATTATTCATATTGTTCATGCTATTCATATTACTATTCAAATTGTTACCACCCATCATAAATCCTCCCATCGCAGAGCCCATGTTGTTACTATTGCTTTGAATACCTGTTCCGCCTCCCACACTATTAGCTCCACCTCCAAAGTTCATATTGAATCCCATTCCTCCGCTCATATCTGAACCACCACCCATGTTAATCATCGCTGGGGTTTGATTTTGGAAATCAAATGAACTATTCATTCCACCGCTATTCATCATTGTACCCATCATCATTTGACCATTGTTCATGCTATTCATATTGTTGAGGTTATTACTGTTGTCCATACTATAGTTATTGCTGCTGTTGATCCTTGGCATTTGTTGTTGCATTTGGAATTGTTGTAGGTTATTGCTGTTGGTACCATTACTTAGTGGTTGTAGTTGATTGTTGTTGTTGTTGTTTTGGTTACGTTGTTGATCGAAATTCACATATTTATCATGAGGAAATAGCTCTATATATCTATTGGATATTGCTTTGTGCTGGAGATGTTTAAGTGCTGAGCTTGCAGCTTCTAAAGTAGCAAATTCAACAAAACCTTCACCAGTATAACGACCGTTTCTATCGGTTTCAATCAGTATGTTGTTCCCATTGATTGGATATCCACTAAAGAACGTGAAAATATCAGACACTGTAGCATTGTAAGGAAGTCCACGCATTCTGATTACTTTGGTGGACATTGATTGGTGGTGCTGTCCATCATTACGCAGCGTTGTAATGGCAGTTTTTCTCGGCTTTGGCAGTACTTCAATATATCGATGGCCCATCATCTTCTTGTGGTAGTCCATTGCTTTGTGGGCAGATTCTTCGTCTGCAAACTCAATGTATGCCTCACCCGACTGTTTGCCATAGCTATTCAAAAGTATGGTAATACCATTGTTTGTGATGGGAAGTGGTTTGAAGAAATCACGGATCTGATCTTCATGAGTGCTCCAAGGCATACCGCGAATCATTACAAAAGTCTCACCCTTGCTCCTGTACTCATCTAATTCATTACCACCCCCATAACCACCTCCACCGCTACCAAAGGAATTGGCATTATCATTGTTCCACTGCTTCATTTGGTGTTGGAGTTGCTGTCTCTTTGCGTTGAATTCTTGGCCAGTGATCGGTACAAGCATATATCCTTGGCCAAGTAATTTCGTAATAATCTTTGTTGACAATGTCAATTCCTGATTATCTCCACCACTATAAGAAAGTTGAATATCCAGTGCTGTAATGTTGATAATAGAAGATTAGTCAGTTGAATGTTAGATATCTATATGTATTAACTATCATCGCATGTGATTACTGCATACTCTTTGCCATGGTTTTCTAATGTAACAGATGATTGATTACTAAATTGCACGAGTTCGGCTTCCAAATCAATGAATCTATGGAAATGTGGTTGATCCAACTGAAAAGAGTATTTCTTTGCCTGTGCAAATAGACTCTCAATATACTTTGATCGACAAAATACAATACAGAATGTCTTTGATTTTTGATTGATAAACTTTTGCTGTACATATCTATTAAACTATAGATATTATTATAACATCGTTAGCAAATTTGTTAGTTTATATTATCATAATCATCTATCTATCTTTATAATACATACAATATTTAGAGTATGATGTAATTCATTTACAAAAGTATCACTGACATCATTTACATCGTTGTTAGCAGTACTACTACTATTATTATCATCTAACAAGTTAGATAGCTTTGAGAATTTAGATACAACTAGTTGTTTCTGATCGATAGCAAATCTTTGTGATACATCAAACTCTACCCAATCCAACGATTGTACAGACTCATTACCAGTACCGCTGCCATTTATCTTTAGTCCCAATATAACAAAGTAATCGAATGAATCAAAGTTACTACTACCACTACCCCTGTTACCTTGATTACCAGAACTACTACTATAACTTCTATTACTATTACTATTCATATTATTATTCATAATAATAATATTATTATTATGTTTATAGATTATTCAATTGAGTGAGGATTGATTTTTTTGTTTTTTGTTTTGAAGACCTGCATGCAGTAGTCAGTTTGTGTTGTTTATAAATAATAAATATTATTATTATTTAAAGAAATTTTATTCTTTTTTTTTTGATTTTATTTTTATCACTCTCAATTTTCTCTTTTATCTCTAATCTTCTTTTTAATTCTTCACTCTCTTTAAATGTGTTATTATTTTTACTATTGTTGTATTGTTGTTGTTGAATATTTACACTGTTTCTATTTGTATTGTTTTCATCATTATAATTAAAAGTTGTATTGTTGATATTGTCATAGGAATTGTTATTATTATTATTATTAATGTTTTCAAATGAAAAGTCATCAGTTGTGTTAAAGTTCTCGAATGAACTTGTTATATAGTTATTGTGGCTTGTGCAGCTGTTGTCTGGGTCGTCGTCCCAGTTGGATAGTGTCAAAGACGATGCTGGTGAAGTATCATCAGCTGTTTTAAGATTACCATGATTTATCTTTACTGTTTTTGCTGTTGTCAGTCCCAAGTAACTTTTACTATCATTATTATTATTATTGGTTCCAAGTGAAAATGGTATAGCAGATATGGTTTTATTATTCTTTGGATCCTTAATATTACTATATTGCTTTTTAGGTGTCTATTTATATTAATATATATATAATTAGATATTAGTTTTTTTGCTAATGTATACATATTTATAGTTGGGAATGGACCAAACTATTATAAACCAACATACCTCCTCATAATATAGATGTAAAGTATTATCACAACTATTGTTATTAATATTATTACATTTATCTTTACTATTGTTATTTACATTGCTATGATTAAAACTACTATTATTATAATCGACGATTGATAAAATGCTTGAGGAATCAAGCGTAGAAGAACTACTTTGGTTGGTACGATTTAATATTGATGATTCAGATCTGTTGTTGTTGTTGTTGTTGTTGATGTTGAGGTTGCTACAACTGAGATGGGTGGTGGAAGAGGGATGCTACTGTTATTCAATAAATAGTCGTGATAAGCTGAGAATATCTTAATCAATCTGTCACCCGACAAGTCAAACGTTTTAGTCTGGAATTTACTGTGATCCTTATGAGGGACAAACTAAATTAATATTGTTCTACTATTCAATAATCTGTGATTGTTCAGCTGTTTTGGTTTGGTTACCTACAATTACTATTGTATCATTCAAATTGTTATTGCTGTTTGCTGGACCATTTAGAAAACTACAACTTTGCGAACTTTGAGTGGAGCTCATAGTAGTAGTAGCTGGTGGTTTCATTGAAGATTTCAACTTTGGGCCAATGTTGTTATTTAGTTGGGTAAGTGTGGATGTCGATTGCTTAGTATCCTGTTGTAGCTGAAACTGTTGTTGCTTCTGCTGTTGAAGCTGCTTCTTATTCAGTAGAGCAATCTCAGACTGCTGATCCTGATAGGTAAACAGCAATGGCACAATGAAATTGTCTCTAATGAATTGAGAATGTATCTTTCTCGACTCAATACTTAGTATTGTATCCTTTTCCAATGGCTCACAATCGAATACCCATTTAAATGTATAGAACGATATCTTAGTGGTCAAAGTCAACCTGTTGTTGAAATACTATAATGATCATTGAATATTAATATCATATCATCATCATCATCAACTACAACATAGACCTAATAAAAGTAAAGAACACATTCATACATTATCAATTTTGGTTGAATAGACAGTATCACTACTCTTTTCCATCATTCTTTCATGAAGTAATTGGATAACCTTTTCAGTACTTGTATCTAGATGTGGATTGTACCTCTAATATTATTCTCAGTTTAGTAATATGTAATATCATAATCAAAACATATGCTTAAGCATAAATAAACATACCAATTTCTCTTTTAGGATTTGAGATTGATTAGAGTACTTGTACCAAACCATAACTAAATCAGTGATGATCATACAATAGTAATCTGATTGATGATCAAATTTAGATTTAATATAATATTGCTCATTGTCTATAAATAGAGATACCCATGCTTTATCTTTCAGTAGGTTATTCACATGTGTTATATTAATATTACTATTACTTTTACTGCTATTACTACTATTCATTATCTTTCATGCATTTAAAGTTATAATATCTGCCAGTCAATATTAGTTCAACTGGATCCATTCCGTTGATCCATTTTAAATTGTGGAAATGAAATTAATTTTGGAGGGAAAAATAAGATGGCAAACAGAAGGTTTGAAAATTTTGAAACCCAATCCAAGCATCAAATGGCCGCAATTGTGTTGCTAGACACTCGAGCCAACTTGCTAGTAGAGTTTATTGAGTTGTGGATAAATATGATGAAGTTTGTGAAGTGGTTAGTAGACTATTATTTGACGGTCTTTAGACCTTTGGTGGTGACATCAAGTTGACGCTTGACTTGTGCTAGTGAATGGGGCGATATTTCAGAGTCGGAAAGGTTGAGATGCAACAGTGTCGAATTGGGGAAATTGGTGTAGAGAAGCGAGCAGTTGGTCATGTTGGAGTTCGATATCTTAGTGTATTTAAAGAGTGATCCAACAAGTGATGATCGAGGAAAGTTGGCGTTGGTAAGTTGCAGTGAGCAAAAATGTTGGAGTTACAAGTCGATTGGAAGAAGTTAACGTTTGTTATGTAGGTATCTACATAGTGTGTTTTGGAGTGGGCGGTGAGGCTCATATCGCAACTGCCAAACTTGCAGTTGGTGAATGTAACTTGGTTAAAGACTGCACCGACGAATTGGCAGTTGTTGAACGTACAATTGATAAACTGGCAGCTGGAAATGTTGATTCCATCGAACTTGACATGGTTGAAAGTTGCGCTTCTGTATATCTCATTCATCAGTCCAGTGGTGATTGTTTTGTTGGAAAAGTTTTCTTTGTCTCTAATTTTCATCTGGAGCATGTGGTAGTTTATGTTGGAACTCGGCTGGAATTGAGTTTTTTGCTTGTGCTCCAACCTTTGGAGGAGCTGACGGGTTGTTTGTAACTACGCTAAGCTGCTGTGGAAATCCATAGAAATAGGACGATGGTTGTGGTGGTGGCATAGAGGCGTAGTATGGGGTGTTTGGGTAGACTGGTTGTCCATACATAAAGGACGATGGTCGAGGTGGATAGTGGTAGGGATTATTCATTGATGGATTATATTGTGGTGCTGGGTAAAGCATTGGGTTGTAGTCTTGTTGCTGTGGTTGTTGTGGTGATGGAGGTGGTGGCAATGGACCGCCAACAGGCTTTGGTGCTAAGTGCGAAAATGGACTGTTGATTTGAGATTGATATTGTAAATCCTGTAGTTGTGGTGCAGATGGTTGCTGAGATACAGAAGGAGGATTTAACACAGGAGGTGGATTGGTTGAGGCAATTTGAGAGTTTTGATATTGTACAGCTGGATAATTATTACTATTATGAGTTGTGTTTGTGTTTATAGAGTTATTGGGTGCATTTGCTGGAGTAGGTGCACTTGTGCTTGTGGTTTGACTTGTATTTGGAATAGTTGTTGGATTGCTATTGCCGTTGTTATTGGTAGCAGTGTTATTATTAATGTTGCTGCTATTGCTGTTACTGTTGTTGCTGTTAGATCCAAACATTCTTCTGGTCAAATCGAAAATTGGGTTTATAAGTGATGGTTTAGAATTTGTGATGGTGGACGTGGTGCTTGCTTCTTCGACTTTAGGAACAAATCCAGGTGGTAAAACTATGATTAGAGGAATGAATTGAGTTAGGTGTTAGATTGCCACATTACTTAGTATACTGTAGAGAGTTGTTGACATACCTATAGAACACGATTCAACGTGACTAACTATTTCCTTTCGAGTTGTAGATTTCTTGCATACCTTGCAAGTCACCTTCAATTCACCGAGTGGTCTAAATATAAATTTCAAAGTGGCTGGTGTAAGAGAAACAGTATCCCAACGTGGAACATCCATTCTGCAGAATGGACATTTCTCCAACTTTTTAACGCATTGTCTGCAAAAGAGTTGTGTGCACTGATTTAGCGACTGATGCTCTACAGGATCGATCAAAGGGCAATAGCAAATTGGACATTCAATTGCTTCATTATCAACCGATTCATTATCATATGTAAATGGCTATTCCACATAACAACAACAACAGCATCATCATCATCAACAAAAACATAAAGTTCAATTAATGTATTAGTCAGTATTCCAGTTATTCGACATTGTTTCAATACATACCAAATCAGTATCAGCAGTATCCATTCAATCAAATTTAAAATCTATTAAACTTTATCTTTTGTTTTTTGTTTTGAAGTTTATAAAATTACTTAGTATTATATTTGTTGTTATAACTATTGATATTATTACTATAATTACTATTACTATTACTATTACTATTATCTAATGTTATATATTAGTTTTCTGATTTATTTGATTTGATTTGATTTGCTGTGTAATGTTGCAATGTTGTTTTGTGTTATTCTATTCTATGTTTGTTGATTTGATAGTTAACTAGTTAGTGAATTGTTTATTCTTAACAAACAAAGAAAACAGACTCAAACAACAAACTCTCAAAAATTTTGAATTTTAGAAATTAAATTTAATTCATGTTGTGTATTCCACTGGTGTGTTGGTTTGTGTGAGAGTTGTAACCTTTCTAAATTGCTATCTTCCATAGACAGACATATCTAATAGATGATGATGACCATTATTTCTTACTCCAGTTTCATATTCATTCATTTATTTATTTCTTGAAGTTCATCACTATGAAATAAATATCACCAAATAAATAGTGGCAAATCTGTGACTAGTAGGTAGATGTTGATGGCGATGTCCTCCTCCTTGTGTTGCCTATGTACAGGAATAAATAACTTCACGGCACCATCATTAGTTGTGTTTTCTAATTTAATCATAGAACTTCTGATCATGATACCAATTCATACAAAGAGAAAAAGTTAGGTTTGGAATGGTTTTAGTCTAGGCCAACCATCAAATCTATAATCACTCAAAGTTTCTCAAGAAGAAAGAATCATTTTAAATTACAAAAAACAATATTTCTCGACTAATCAAAGGAAATGATCAAACTATCGACGTCATCTTCGTCAAAAACCAAATGTTTCGTTTGAAATTTGGGGAAATCTGGTATCAAAATCATTGTTTAAAAGCTATCAATCATCGGTAACTCACCAATGTTGAAGGTGCACCAATTTCAAGATAGATAGAAAAAATCTAATTGATGATATCATCAGTTTTGATTTGAGCAAGATTCACTTTCAGAAAGGTCATCTTAAATAGATTTGCAATTAACAAAACACTTCCTATTTTCGACTTTAATTTCTAAAATATCTGCAAAAAATCCAAACAAAATAATCAATACTTTTTAAAAACAAAAGCAAAAGATTTTTACTGTGAAACTGGAGAGCCTTTTTTGATCATTATTTGCACTCTCAACTCTGATCAGTTATTTACAAAAAAAAAAAAAAGAAAAAAAGAAAAAAAACATTATTCTCTCAAAAAACAAACCCACTCGTTAGCTCAATTTCTTTCTGATATTAATTGGTACTCAAGCCCAAGCAGTGCAGTTCCTTCATCCACATCTTGCTTTTTTTGCTGTTATTATTTATTTTAAACTATATTATTATTATTATTATCTAACAATTTATTTATCTATAGCTAAATCTTATCTTTATCTTTAACACTAAATTAGTAACAATTTATTATTATTATTAAAAACCTATTAGAATTTTAGATTTCCATTCTAAAATTTCATAAAACAATTTCTTTCTAAAAAAACTATTTTTTATTTAGATTTTACAAATATCTTTATAATTATCTACTTGTTTTTGCTTTACTTTTATTCATACTTAATTATTATCTCTATTTTATTATTACCTTTCTCTTTGACTTCTGCCTGTTTATGTTTATTTCTTTAAATTTCTTAAATATTGATATTAATAATATTCATTATAATATTTTTATAATAATAGTAATAATAATACTTGTCTTAGTTGTTATCTTTAGTTATCAAATCAAATATATCTTATCTATTTGGAAGTTGGAGGTGTACTATTACTAAAGGTAGTTGATTATTTAATGGAAAATGTCATCGTCTTCGTCGTCATATGAATTTGTTTGCTGTTAGTGGGAGTGGGCTTGCCCCAATTGAAGGTGGGGCTTCTGGTGAAAATGCAGGTGCGTCACCAAATTCGCCTGGCCTGTCTTTGCCAACTTTCAATTGATGATCATCAACAACAGCACAGCCCCTCAGCCAAGGTCAATCCCAAGACCATGGACAAGACCAGCAATCTGGTGCTCAGTCCACCACAGCTACCCAGAACAACATCATCGGCAGCACTACACAAACCAGCAGTGTTTATACAGACTACGAATCAGATATACAGTTTCTTGATCAACTCAACACCAGTTTCACCAACCGAATTAAACGATATCATTGTTAAGAATGAGGTTCTGTCATCTTCTTCTTCAAGCGCGAACAGGCCAGCGTCGCCATTCATCAGTTTCATCGAGCACCAACCAACAGAACAATCTTGGCTCATTCGATCAGTACTATAGCAGTCCATCACCACCCCAGCCACCAACACCAATCGCCACTGAGATGATGCTAAACTCAGCGGCAACAACAACAACAACAACCACAACAACCTCCGTCAACGAGTCATTCTCCAGCAACGGAGAGTTTCCAGCTGGCAATGCCAGCAATGGAGTCGATGGATCTCTACCAAACATCTCATTGGAAACACACCGCTCTATTGTCTCTAGTGGTAATCTTTCAAAACTCTGATGCACTCAAAGATTCGCCATATCTATTCCACTGCACACCTACCTACTACGCAGCCAAAAAGAATCAGAAGATCGGCATATTCCTCTACCACAAGGATGAGGCCAATCGCGTCTGCCAGAACCACCCTCCACTCCGCTTGAAACTCGAGTCGGTTGCACCTCACTGGGTGCCATCTAGCTTCACACGTAAAGATAATCGTAAGAACATCGATGAAATTGCACCGAACCAATTCGAGACATTGGAGGCAACAATGAAGAAAGGAGAGGTTCTGTTTTGGTTCGATCCGTATCCAAAAGACTGGATTCTACTACCTGAAGTGTTCAGTCATTCTTCCACCTGTTCCAAACGAAGAGGAGCTCAAGTTCAAGGACTTTCACTTCAGCATCAGAATCTACTTCTACGGTAGTCCATCAAAGAAAAAGCTGCAGGAGAAGCTCAAGCAAGACTCATCACAAACAAGTGGCGACAACCATGACTCATCTACTTCCTCCCAATGAGTCATCAACAACAAACGAACCTAAATTGTCAAAGAGTAAGTTAGAACTCAATTGTATATATATATATGTGAATTGGACCGTACTAACTAGCTATCTTTTCTTGTTTGTTGATGTACAGAGTCAATTAATATTTAGACCGAATGAGAATCTCTTAAACTATATTTCACATCTACAGGAAACAGGTGCAAAGTGGGTAGAGTTGGACAGTGTATTCGATTTGTATCTGAGAAAATACGATAAGAACCCAGAGATACTGTCGGATTTGATGATTGAGCAGAGCATTGGATCTACCTATGTTGGTGAGCTTGCAACTGCCCATAAGCAAATGGACAAAGGATTGGATATATTCTATTCGCCTGAGAATCTGTATGTACATTCCTTACTTATCAAATATTTCCACCAACATATCTAACCATCTTTTATATATAGGTTCAAAGTAAGCTATCTAAAGTCAACCATTTACAGAATACAAAAGAACTACACAGCATCAAAGTTACATTTGGATACGTGCGATTTCTTGTCTTCAAAGATCGAGTTGTCGTCCTTACAGAGAGCTCAATACTACTTTAACAAAGCAGCACATGATTATGGTATGACTATCTTGTCTTGTTTTCTAACATCAGATCGAGTTGTTGTTGTTATTAACATGATTACATTCATCAAACATCTAGATTGTCTTATTCTTCAAAAGAGTAAGCAAAAACAACTATACTCAAGTTAGAGAGCAGATTGTTGAAAAGCTCAAGCTGGCTGCCGAGTACTACGCCAAAGACTATGAAAACATCTCGCCAAACTCAACTACCAATGCAAGAAGTATCAACGGCACCTACAGATCAAACATTAGAATTGCACAGACCCTACTCTGCTCTGAGAGTCCATCTCAAATCCGATTTGGAAAGAGCAGAATCCTTCTTATCAAAGTAAACTATCATAATGCAGGCAACGACAACAACAACAACATCTAACTGACTCTTATCCTTATCAACAGAATTCCACATACAATTCAATCATATCCATTTACACAGAGAACACAGATACATTTATTATTCACTTGGTCGGATCTAATGAGAGAGAGAAATACAACTTCTTCAAATCTAATTCATTGGTGGCATACAACATGTTGAAGCAATGCTTTGAGTTTATGTACAAGTCATACAACTATGCATCGAAACTTGGCTTTACCAATGAGAAGAGATACACTAACGATCGTTACCAAAAGATCTATTCAATGGTGCCCTCAAATATTTTGAACAGCTTATCTGGTTACAATGCAATGTTGAATCCAATTGGTAATTACTTGACTAATTACAACAGCAACAGCGACCAGAGTGGCGAAAAGATAGTAACTCCAGGATTCATGTCAAGCAACAATAGTAACAACAGCATCCTGACTCCCAACAGCAACATCAACAACAATAGCACCCTTCCTAACCTCAATCCACTTGCCAATCTTAGCAACATGAATGTAATCAATAATGACATCGATACATCTGCTGCATCTTCATTGTTGAATACACTATTGATGAACATTCAAATCAATCTCCATCCACAATCCTCAATACATTACTCAATGGAATAAGCAGCTAACAACTATAACAACAAGCTTAAAGAACAACAACAAACAATAACAACAATAACAAACAACAGTAATAACAATAGCATAACAACAATTTGATTAATGCACAAGCTAGCCAAAGTCCAATACAAGGTACACATATCAATACCAATGTTTTAACTTCAATCTTAAGAACATACAACAGGAAATCGAACAACAATACACAACAATCTACAAACCTTTTTTCAGTTCCACTTCAACAATCGCAACAACAATCAACAACCAACCTTTTCATTTGTAAAAATAATACCCAACAGCAGCAACTCCAACTCCAACAACAAATCCAACAATTACAACAACAGCAGCAACAACTTCAACAACAATTTATTTGCAACAACAATTACAACAACAGCAACTCCCAACTACAGCAACAACAACAACATCAACAACAATCATTTGTTAAATATTAATAACGACACAAACATGAACAACAACATCCTGAATCTTAACCAACAAAAACCTCAACTTTGTCAACCCGAATCATTTGAATAACAAACAACAGCTCTTAACTTCCTCATGGAGCATCCACAAATTTTTAAACAACAACAATAATAACAACAGTAACACCTACAACCACATCAACAAAACAATTCATGAACCAACAGCCAACTAATAACTATGGTGCTACACAATTCTTGATGGACAACAATCAAACACCATCTTTAACGATATAATGAAACAATCAAATGTTCTCATCTCAAGATGAATAAGAATTCAAATAAATCAGCTTCGATGACATTATTGTTATCATTATCTTATCTTGCTTTACAAAATCCCATCTTGCCAATCAAACCAATATTCTAGCTTTTCTTGTGGTCCGACCAGAAGACATCCAACTTCCTAAATGATTTGGCGCCAAAATACCAACACAGTTTTTTGAATTTGAATTTGAAATTGGTAGGTATGGTACTTGGTTTGATTAGGTTGATCTTCATGATGACTGATCTATGATTAGTATTGATCTTAGAACCTATTAGTATTGAGAATGATGGCAGAAAGCAGTAGTAGTAGCAGCACTTCAAGAAGTAACAGAGTTATCGTCTCATTTGGCGAGCAGTATTCTAATGAAAACTACAAGTTGTTGGAGATCAACAGCGATATATTGAATGATTGAACTTGAACAAAAAGGCTGTACATCAAAGGTGTTGATAAAGGAGATGAAGCCGTGCTTTGGCACATCAAACAGACATACATCATGAAGAGTGCCCATACTTCAAACTCAATGATGCTGACAAAACAGAATTGCATTTCAATCACTACAACAGCTGCACTATGAAATGATCGAGATTCCACCTAGACTGTCCACTCTCAAGTCAATCCTTTTGAAGCGAGCAATTGACTCCGATACATACAATGTCAACGACGCTGGATACTTGTTCACCGAGTTAGAGTCACTCGTTCAAGCAAGTTCACAAGAGTTAAAGTCATATTTAGATTCCACTTTAAATGTTTATTATATAGATACTGGTAAGTATATATATATGACGCTGCATTGTACACAGGTTGATCAGCTGCCTCATACTAACTTACTTTGATAAAACAGATAAAGTATCATTGTTATCAGATAGATTCTATTCAAGATTGGTTGAGTTGATACTTACAGAGATTACCATTAATGGTGGTCCTATCAAGCTATACCGATGGCGGAGTGTATATTCAAAGATCGAAGTGAAATCAAAGTCATTGTTGGAGTATATTTTTAGTATCTATGCATCCAAGTGCCCAGATAGAGAAGGCTAATAAGTTGAACAGTGATTTAGTTTGTAATATTTAGAGGTAAACCAGTTATTGGTATGTATCAGCTTGATCATTTGGAATAATATATTAGATACTAACAGTATTGACAATGCAGAGCGAGAATAAAATCAATGGAGATGTCAAAGTTTATGGAAAGTTGGATAGATATTTCACCAATTGGATTTACACCAAAGTTTGAATTGCTAAAGGGCTTGGCAATCGCAACAACAAAGAGCAACAAACCATATGCAACCTATTTCAACCACGAGGATTTAACAATTGTACCAAAAGACAGAGTAGCACTTCATGTTTAAACAGAATCCAAAATGGACACTTGCGGAGATGCAGCCATATATACAGTATGTATCCAAACAATTTATGACTATTATCATCATTCAAGAGTATTAATTTGATTAACTTCCATTCATTTCCAGACCAATTTTACCAGTGAATGAAAAGAGTTTGGAATCGTTTATTTTAAAGTTTGCAAGAGCAACAACAAATCCTGGAACCAAAGACAAACTATATATTTCCAGATACTAATAGTATTAGATTAGTTTTGGATATATTATAGAATAGATTGAAATAAATATGATGTAGGTTTTATAATTTAGTTTATTTGTTGGTTGTTGGATTTCGATGGGTGGATTCAAGAAACTTTTCAATGATGGTGCTCGATGCTAAACTTGGTGAAGATATTGCCATCCTTAACTTGGCCTCAATCACCGGAATCAACTCTGCTACTTTCTTGTTGCTGTGTAAATCTATTCATATAATTTCCTCCTCGATATATCTCCACATCCAGGTTTGTTTTTGTTCAGATCTCTTAAATCTTAATTCTCCTGATTCTATAACCATAAATCCAAATCAATTAGATTGACAATAAATAACTTTTATAAACCGCCGGGACACGTCCAATGTTGGGATACTTACAGTCATTGTTTCCTTAAATTCATTCATTGTATTCCAAACTTGATCTATATTATCTTTGGTCAGTGCAGGAGCAGGAGAGAACCTTTGGTTTCCAAAACTCTGTCTTGGTCTCTGCATTTTGAAAGCACTCATATACTCGGCTACAGTGAATCTAGCACGTGGCAGAAGCTCACCATCAGCTTTGTTTACTACAACCATGTCTGAGAGCTCGCTATACCTTTCTTAAGACCTTGTAGTTCATCGCCAATTTGCTGGTGGCACAAGCAGCATAAAGATGTCGACCATCTCCTCAACTGCAAACTTCCGATTGTCCAACTCCGACTGTCTCGACTATAATGATTTCATAACCTGCTGCTTCACAGAGCACAATTGTGTCGGAGGTTGATTTGGTGATACCTCCAAGCGTTCCACGAGTTGAAGAAGGACGTACATATGCTTTTGGATCTTTCGATAGCTCAACCATTCTTGTTTTGTCACCAAGAACACTTCCACCTGTACGCACTGATGATGGATCAATGGCCAGAAACAGCAACTTTCTTATTGAGTGTGTTTGTCAAGTAGGTACCAAAACGATGAATGTACTCTTTCCTGCACGGTGGTCCAGATACACCAATACGGAACGATTTTTGGCTGGTGATTGTGTGCGAGTTCGTACTCGCGTGACTGCTGAAGCAGAATTGAGATGATCAATCTGGCCTGAGCTTGGTGATCCTCTCTTGAAGACTCAACCAGAGTGATCAGTCTGGAGGATAGACACGCGACTCATTGGTGATTCCATCCAGCAACTGTTTGTTTCTTTTCATCTAACTTTTCATAGGGTGAAGATTCCGATAGGTTGAATGGCTTGATTGTTGACTCTGTCGATGAAGTTGATGAAGATGTAGTTGTATAGTTCGTTGTAAAATAACATAATCTCTTAAAAATTAATTCTGTAAATTGATGCTGTTACTACCGGTGATTGGATGTAGTCTTCCTATGCTTCTTGAATAATCTGATCATTGTACAATTCTTTTAACTTGTCTAAATGAAGATTTTCAACAACAACAACAATAATAATATATTTTGATTGATGTAATTTTAAATGAAAATTTAGTTCAGCAAATGTTAAGTGCACAAATTAAGCGAGCCATTGAAGTTGATCAAAAAACAATGATGACAATCATAATTCCCCACAGCACAAATCCAGACAACTTGCAATATCGATTTCTAAATTTGTGTTATAATACACTTATATATAAACTATTTATTACAAAACAGGTGGGTTTAGTTACTAACGTGGAGTCAAATATGTTGACGAGGATCTTAGATCTAGCGGCTACTTCTTTCAACCAGTTGGCATAGGCCTATGCATCCTCTGACATACATTCTAAGTGCTGATTTAATTAAATATAATGATCTAGATTCGGTAATATAGCTATATTATTTTTGATTCATTTCTTTGTGAAGCTGCTTTAGTATGTGAATAGGTGTTGATAAGATTATCTAGCATCCACTTTAATACTTCATAGTGATTCTGGGCAATCAGATACTCAATGTATTTAGATAGTTGGATTGATTGAATATTGGTACTCTGTTCTATGATTGAATAGCCAATCAATCAATATCTCTGTCGTGGCCTAACAAAGTATCATGAAGTATTTTTTTCATTGCATCGTTCACTCCTGTTCTTGTGAATCCATTTGACAATCTCTAAACTGTCGATATCTAACAGCGGTCCTCAGTGTATTGATTGAGAATTGATATCTATTATTTTCACCATTGTTTCGTTCATGTAGATACTTAACAATGTTGAGCATTCCTCTTTGAATGACAGAGTCAAGAATATCTTTTGTAAATTCAAGGTAAATACCAAATATCCTCTAACCATAGTAGTACATCGAGATGTCCTCTCTCCGCAATGATGTTGATATCGATACTTTGTGGAATTTGGTTCCTTGAAATTATGTCATTGTCGTACAGATACTTTGCAATGTGAACATGGCCATTATGTGTTGACCAAATAATGGATTGTCCTGGAAAAGTGCTTACAATTCGATTATGGTAAAAGCCACTTCACAACAGAAAGATGGCCACCCGAAATAGCACCATCCACAAAATTGGTACATTTTGGATCTAGATATGAATGAGAATGTAGCCATTGGAGAAGTTTTAGATTACCTCCGCTTGCTGCGTTGCGTTGTATATTTTTGATATTCAACAATACAGAACCGTTTTCAAACAAAAGCATGAACATCTCGAACATGCTCTCACTTCGAGATGCAATACTTAAATACCTAGCATCTGTGGTCTAAAGAATTCACGTGCTCCAAAAACAAGTATTTCAGTACTTGAAATTGGTTTAGCTGAAATTGCCAAATAGAACATCGATGATGACCCTAGTTTTGGTTATTCTGTTAGCAACTAGCAACTTAATCATATCAAGATGACCGAATTTAATAGCATTTTCGAGTGCGAATGAGAAGTATATATTATCTGGTCCCGATTCTAAAACTACTCGATTCCAAAAGAACTTTAGCATGTCGATATTCCCTGATTGTGGTGAAAGGGTCAAAGAATCCAAGTAATTCCATTTCCTATTAGAATATCGTTCAACTAGGTAATGTACAATGTCCAATCTATTACTAATAATCGCATGTTTAAGCATACTATCGAGAAGATTATCATCTGGTCGATAATGATCTATCAGATAGATGAACATCTCGAGACTTCCACCTTCAACTGCGATCCTTAATGTTGCTTCTTTTTCTTCGAATTCAAGCCTTCTAAGCTGTCTTTCTTCTTGGCGCTTGTTGTATTTATAATGATGGAACTGCTTCAGCTCATTTAGATATCCATAGAGAGCCAACAACTTTGGATTGATCAATTACCTCTTGCCATCTAAATGACTTGAATTTGACTTTACTTTTAGATCTGCCATATTCATACACATGTTTAAATATACACTGATTCAAGACTATATGATTAAATACTAATCTAAATACATGATTATCCATTGAAAGGGTGTGCATGAAAATGTATATTTTTTCATTTCAAAAATACTTAACAGAGTGATCAGCAGGGTTCAATTAAGTATATAAAATATTCAATAAAAGTTTGATTTTTAAAGGAGAAATAAATGATGACCTAAGCCAATGTTCTTAGGTCATCATGTTCTTTTAAAAAAAAAATGTTTAAGTCTTCTTTTGTAAGGTAGATGCCGGATAGTCCGGATACTAGCTTATCAAAAGGTTTGATAAAGAATATAGGATTTAAATAAGAATAAAGGAATAAAGCAATAAAAGACTTTTTTTTTTTTTTTTTTTTTGTTGTTATAACCATACAGTTGTTTATTTAAGGTAGGGTTTAGAAGCCTACAGATTTCTTTTTTTTTACAACCACAGGCCGGTTGTGATGACCATCATTTTATAGAGGCATGACTGCCTATTATTATTTGGAGCAAGGTGTTTTTAACAGTGGACTGTTAAGTATTTCGAAGCGACAGAAGATTTTAAGAGTACACCAATGGTTTACGTAGTTGAGGGCTTCGCTTGTCAATTACATATTCTTCATGGCGGGAATGGTATCATACAGACTTGAAAGTTCATGGGCTCACTGGAAGTGTATGGGGAAAAACTGGAAAACCCGGGATTCGAACCACGACCCAAGGCGTCACAAGCAGACTACCATACCACATCAGCTATTCTGCCTTGGGTATAAAAGACTTAGATTTGTTTTTTTGGCCATAAAAGTCCGCATGCGGGAGATTTTGTAATTATTTAATGACCGGTAAGGGATTCGAACCCTTGACCTGAAGCTAACTCTCATTTTGGAGACTTATGCGCTACCACTGCGCCAACCAGCCATTATTGAACTTCATATAATTACAGCATATTAACCACATGACTTAATAAGTAAATCATTATAATGATTCTTATCCCCTATCCGTCATTTTTAATAGCCTACTAGTCCCTTAACTTAAATTAATCCAGATCTTGATTTTGAAAATAATATCTAATGGATATATAGTATCAGTCGAATCTGCAGACACTATAGTTGTTCACATTTCAGGGAACAAAATCAGTAGCAATAGTTTGTGGACATATTGACTGCAATCAAATATTTGCCAACACTAATTCTCGAAGTAACCATAAGGAGAAGTCACAGATCGAAAGGAATTCTCTGTGTAACTGGTGATTGCCAACTATGCCAAGCCAATGAAACACGAGCTACAGTTCAACTCTAGATCTCTAGCTGAAGATAAAAATTACACTACCTTTATGTGAACATTTCAGGGAACAAAATCCAACTGTCGCCATGATGTATGTACCAAAACTAACATCTATATGAAAACCAACCTGGTACCTCATGAAAGTAATACAGGTTATCATCAATGTGACAAGAATACATGCTTGAGATGCATAGAATTACTTACGGAGTTAGAAAATGTCGACATCATTTACTCATAGTCGAGTAAATTATTAATCATTGATGGAATATTTCATGTTGTTAGTTTCTAGTATTGAATAAGAAGACCCTAAAAACATGAAAAATAAGTATTCTGTCTGGTACTAGTGTGGAGTATAGAATCAGTCTTAGTTATATGAACTATCATTAGCAAAATTATAATATAATACCAGACAAGCTCTCGATTAAAAAAACTACAGAAAAATATAACTAGTTAAAGTAAGAGTCTATCAGGATATCCACATCCAATCAAAATTAATAACTCTCTATTTCAATTATTTATTACACTATCATGACAAAGTATATGCTATAGCTATTTTAAATATATACATTTATTTCTTTTTTAGAGTTTGTGACAACCACTCTAAGCCTTCAAAAATACCTGCTCCTGTAGTTGCAGTAGTTGGTTGGATATACCACTTTCTATCTTTAATATCATTCAGTCTTAATTGTTCAATTAGTTGTGCTGAATTCATAGCATTTGGTTGATCTTGTTTATTCAAAAACAATAGGAGAGTTGTGCCAATCAATGACTCTTCAGTAGTTAATTTGGTAATCTCTTCTTGTACTTCACTGATTCTTTCATTGTCAGTTGCATCGATGACAAAAATGATTGCAGTACTATTGTAGTAATAATGTCTCCAGAGCGAACGAATCTTGTACTGTCCACCGACATCCCAAACAGTGAAGTTGATATTTTATATTCTACAGTCTCTACATTGAATCCAATCGTTGGAAATAGTGGATACAACTTCACCAATTTTCAATCTATATAATAATGTAGTCTATAATTCGATTAGTATTAAATTAGATTGTTTTTGTTTTTTTTACATACCTTTCCAGCACCATCCAACCAATCATTAGAATTCTATGATTAACCTTTGGATCGAACAACTCTACAATTTTAGTGAATAAAATACCCATTTTATATTTGTTTATATTTTATTTAATTTATATTTGTCTATATTTATATTAATATTTATTTGAATTTGATATATCTAAAATTAATTTTAGATTCGACTATTTATACAAATTGTTTACCAAGTGTTAGTGCAATGTTGGTGATTCATTAAAATTTTCACCAAGTTTCACCATGAGAGTTGCAAAGCCACGTTTGTGTTTTTGACAAAGACCACTCGATCCAAAAATAAGTGTGTACTTTCATGTTTATTCTTGTTTAATTCTATTTTTTTTTTATTAAAAAACAGTATGATCTTTTTCTCAAACTGACAATTAGCAATATCTTCAAAGCACCATCTTCAAAGTATGAATCAAATTATAATTACTTAGAAGTGATTTTGATAATTGTTTTTTACTAAAAATTAGAGTTTGTACGAATTTACTTTGTAGTCTCGAAGAATGATCAATTAGTTTATATCATTATTTAATAGTATGATATGATGAGTGATTTGATCATCAACTCTAAACATGTTTAGAAATTGAAATGATGGTGAAGTTTAACAAAGGGTGTTATTGTTTTTCCATTTTTTGTAATCATCATATCGGAATTGGGTGCTAAAATCAAATTAAGCAGATGCGCATTTGATTACTGTTTTAAATATTAATAGTAGTAGTATTTAAATAATATTGATTTTAGAAATATAGATATATAGACAGATTAAGTTTTTAATAATATTATAATTAGGATGAAAATTGAAAAGATTGAATATCTGGGTTGGAAGAATTGCTATCAGATTCAATTTGAAAATATACAGTGCATTGTTACAACTGATGTAGGTCCTAGAGTCATTTCACTGAGAAAGCTCAACAGCAACAACACTCTGGCATCGGAGATGATGGGAGTGTCGATGGCCGATGCCGGACATGTTGGTGGACCGGAATGGAAGCTCTACGGTGGACACAGACTTTGGAGTGCGCCAGAACAGGCCCCAAGAACTTACTTCCCAGACAACTTTACTGTCGATGTCGAGGTTTCAAAATGACCATACCAGTGTAAAGTTCACATCGCCAGTGGAGACAGAGAACAGCCTCCAGAAAACGATCGTCATCAGACAAATCGAGAAGCAACCAACCAACGGAGGCTTTGCAACACCAGGATTACAGATTGAACATTCGATTCAAAATGTTGGTCGATGGCCATACGAGCTGGCACCGTGGGCCATCACAGTGATGGCTGCCCATACCACTGCCGTCATTCCATTGTCGAACGATGAGCCAAGCGGTTTACTCCCAAACTTCCATCTCTGTATGGAACTATACAAAGTTGGCTGACAGTCGTCTAAAGCTTGGCAATCGTTATATCATAGTTGAGCAGCAACCAACAGCTACAACCACCAACAAAATAGGTTCACGAGTAAATAATGGTTGGACATGTGCGGCCAACTCTGATACCCTTTTTGTCAAGCTCATCGATGGAGATACCAGTGGATTAAAAGTGGATTTTTGGTGCCAATGTAGAATGCTACCTCTCACCGGATATTCTTGAACTTGAAACCGTTGGACCACTTACACTCCTTGAGCCAAACAAAACAATAACACTCACAGAGAAATGGTTCCTATTTGAAAACACTATCATTCCACCAACGACCAAGTGGTAGATGATATCATCCTCCCCATAATCAATCGTTTACTTTAAAACTATACGCACACATTTAATCCAACACAGAACCCGGTACAATTTTCAATTCAATAAATTAAGCTAATCTTCGCTGTTTTACGACAACGATGATTATATCTTGTAAATTTCGTTAAATCTCTTCAAGATGATCTGCTGTGAACCTTTTTAAATCCGATATTGAATATTGAAATAAAGAATCTCTTAAGTTCTTTTGAAGTTTCACTTAATCTTTAAATTGTCAAAATAGAACTCTCATATTCTCTGTTCATGTATAAATCCACTGTTATAATGATGTCTAGTAACTTCAGTATCTCGCCACACTGATTCTTATGTTCAACATTACAGAATAGAATTTCACTTAATTTACTTTTAATTTATTATCTAATCATCATCATCAATGGTTCTTCTTTTCATCTATCAATAATAAACAGGCTAATGTTAGTAATGGCAAAAGACTGCAGTCCTAATAATATGTAGCAAACAAAATGCTACTTCTTATTGTACATACAATAATATTTGTTTTAGGTTTCTCGCTTATTTGTTCAAGTAAAGATATCAATTTTGGTTCATCTACTTTCTCTTGTAATCTACCGGTTTGAGCTGCAGTTATAATCATATCCTCAACCTGTCTTGCTTTATCTGCTCTAACCATTGCTATTCTCGACACTACATATGAAATTTGATAGGTTTATTCATTAATGAAAACTCCTCTACCACCTCTAATATTTGTTTATCTACGTACATCTTTCTCTTGCAGCAGGTGTTAATATTTGTGCTAAGATATGGTTTCTTTTCTCTTCATTTTCTCTTCTTTGTTGTTCTGCTCTTTGTTGGGCTTCAGGCTATAACATATTATATGATATCATTAGAGTTGGTTTAGCAATTTTGAATTCAAACATTGTCATCATATGTAGCTACATACATTGCTGTTTTGCATAACCCTTTGCTGTATTGATTCTATTGACTCTTCACTCATTCTTGTTATTGTTTGTTTAATAATAACTAATACAAACAAGCTATAACAAGATTTTGACTTCAAGACAATGGTATCGAAGCTTAATTTGAACTTGAAGATAAGGGTGAACTGTTGTTAGAAAAAAAGTAAAAATGAATATGAAGTGTGGTTCAATTTCAATATAAAATAATAATACTCAGTTTCCTGGTGGTATGTTTGGTACATGTTCAATAAAATTAAAGAGACCAATATTGAGTCTTACTTATCACCAAATTCGAATCAAATGACTTAATAAATAATAGAAAAAGGATTTATTTATTGGATTTGTAAATTTAATGATAAAAGATAGGATTCCTTTTTAGGGTCTTGTAGTTCTTTGAAAACATCCGGTAAGAATCTGGCAATGAAAGATTTGTTTGCAATGCTTACTAAATAGACTACGGATTCAAACGAGGCCTTTGAGGATCGTTTCTTTAACCGATAGACAATATTGTACGAATTCAAAGTTATTATTTTTCAATCTTTGGAGGAGTGCTTGTGCCTCTTGAATATAATTGAATTTGATGCAATAACCAATGATAGTTGAAACCACAACATTGTCCTGAATGTGGGTGTAGGTCATATTTATAATTGGTACATTGGTATACAGATTAAAGATTTTTAGGAAATGATCGCGACTCTGATGAGTCTTAACAATCTCCAATAAAATATTCCAATTCGGTTTTATCAACTTCTTTTCAAAAAAGTAAGATTGAAGCTCCCCAGGATAGCTGGAAATTATCTTCATACGGAAATCGTCACATTGGTTCTCGTGGATAAACTTTGCTACTTCTAGGGAACGAGCTACACCAAGTCCATTGAAAGAACGTCGTGGAGGTTTAAAACCTTGAGGTGAACCATATTTATTTATGTATTGGTTTCTTAGCACCTCATCCTGTATATCCATCTCTGCGTATATCATTTGGATTGCTTGTAAGTTGTCATTTTCAGAGAACTTAGTGACTGCTCTTGCAGACCAATAACGATTTCTGTTTGTTTGATTCCAAAGGTACTCGAAGATTGGTAGGTTGTTGTTACCTGCAGCCTCTTCTGCTATCTTTCCAATGAATCCTGTAGTGAGAATTCGATTGTGCATGATCCTCTCAGCTATTGATAGGTGACCATTCAAGATCGCGTACTTCAATGCTTTTCCGGTGAAACTCAATCTGTTCTCGAATATATAGTTGATAATAGCTGGCTCACATTTGATAAAGGCTGTGTCGATGGTTGACTTTTCAAAGAATTTACCAAATCTATTTCTGATACACAGGAAATCAGTCAAAGAACTGACAAACTTACAAAATGCTCTTAGAGCACTTGCGTCATCTTGGAAGTAATAAGGATGTATCAGTCCTCTATTTACTTTTTCTATAAACAATGAGATATATCCATTGTGGGCTATCCAATATGGGTCACACTCTTGATAATTGAAAGCCTTTACTTTCAACTCTTGATGGATGAATCTTACCTGATCAAATATACATTTTCGAACAACAACATTATTGATCAGATATATAAATAAATTATCTCTATCCATTGATTGTATTCGTATTTATTCATATTTTAGACAAATCAAACTGATCATGGAGATTTTGCACTCTTTGTTTCCATCACATTAAACAAAGTCAGAATTATTTAGGAAAAGAAAGGGGGGATCTTATTGTGAAATAAAAGTAAAAAATGAAATAATAGGGGTTGAACAAACACCCACATTTTAATTAGCAGATATTAAGATTATCATATCTAAGATTAATCTTAGTCATATGACTATAGACAGTTATCAAGTTAGCTAGACATAGGTATAATGGAGTTGTCAAGTAGTGATAGAACTCTGTTTAGTTTGGTGTTCTCAAAGTTTAAACCGTTATGTGATTCATTGGTTACTGTCCTCACGAGACAGACCGCCGCCGACACTTCTAAGAAACAAGATGACTATTCAACAACTATCCTAGAGATAACCAATCTCTTGCAATCAATTAGTGAAAGAATCGATCAAACTGAAGCCCGACCACTTTCCCTACTCATTGACTATCTTTACATTCCAATCGTGCTGCTCCTCTCACCGGCCAAGATCAGCAACCCAGCCATTAGGGCAATCATTCAAAGAGACAATGTACAATGTCAATCATTACAGCTGCTAACACTCATCGCTAACAAGCTATCGAGTCATAACATGGGAGGTAGCAGCAGTGGCAATCTATATGTACCACAAACAAGACAATTCATAGAGATAATACAACTATTGTGTAATGTAATATATAATTCAACAGTAAAACAACATCAACAGCAACAGCAACAGGATGGTAATAGTGAAAGCTCTGACCATCTGCAACAACAAAAGTCAGATATTCAATATAATCTATCAGAAGAGCATTTAAATTCGTTATTGGATACAATACAGTCGGTTTATAGATGGTGGTCAAAGCCTGTTTGTACGACATTGGATGAACCTGTCAATATGAAAGGTGAATTGTTTATTACATTGGCATTCTCTATATCAATGATTCTAGATATTCTCATTGCAAAGTCTGTGTCGAGAAATAACAAACTCACAGCACTTCAGACACTAGTTTCGATTATCGATCCCCTCCTTTGCTATAGCCAGAAGCAACGGAAACTACTGGAAAATATACTGCCGGCAACATCGACAGCACTCTTTAAACTCATCATTGCTGACTATAAGCTTGGAACCAAGATAAAGATACAGGCACTGAAACTGTTCACCAATCTAATTGTGTCTTCCTATGGTGGAACTCCATCTACAACAGGCTTTGATGTCAACGATATGCTCGTTGATGAGTACAAACTCAAAGAATGGAAATCCGACACAAGCACAGGTACAACTTCCACTGCAACAAGTACTTCGGATCTCTCACAATCCGATAAGAATATATTCAGGTTTATTAGTTTGATATTTCCGCATTCAAATAGCTACTCGAAGCTGAGGAACATCGATGAAGAAAGTCAGATCAAAGAGTTGGAGCAAGCAATTCCACCAACATAAGAGGATGCGCGAAATGAACTATGGTGGCAACTTTAACTCTAGCCAGTTGAAATGGAGCATGAAAGTTGCATTGGTAGAGTGTGCAGAGCAGTTGATTATGGTTGATTCGCTGCGCTTCACTCTTCCCATTCTCCTCGAAACTCTAGTGCTCTACTCACTAGATGACTACGAGGAGGTGTCGAGCATTGCCAGCAATAGGCTTTCATTGATCAAGCATCAAGTAGTGGTTGGACAGCAGTTGACAGAGAACTTTAATCATTTATTGCAAGCTATGCCCAGACTGATATGTGGAACAGATGAACACAAGATATTAGAAGAGGAGAAGAAAGAAATGATAGCCAAGCTCATCTTATCGTATTTCAAAACAATGGGCAGTAACAGCGGTATTGGTTAGATAGTTTCCTTCAAGTAAGACTCGATTCAATTGCAACAATATTACTTCAGCTTCTGGAGATGAAATCACCTGGAAAGCTTCATGATACAGATACAGATACATCACTTATTCCTTCAAATCTTTGGAGGACACTCTTAAAGTAGTAAGTGATAATCCATTCCACAGAAGCATCTCAGGTACTAGCACAAAACGCCTTATCGAAGTAAATAACAAATTGTCAAGACCGTATCTCTACATTCAAACGGAGAGCCTGGAGCATTACATCTTTGAAATTATTCGAACTATTGCCAAATCAATACCGTTGATCAACTGGGTAGATGTATTCCTTTCCAACTCAACACTATCTCGCTCGCCTTTGAGAAAAGAGATCATACTTATATTGAACCAATTGATAGTTGGCTCAAAGCAGTTAGAACAACAGCAACCTACTGGTACCGTCGATTTCTCAACTGTTATGTACATATTAGATGAATATTTGGAACCAGAAATGATGAATCTACCAATATCAGATAACCAAAAGAAGAGGAACAATAGCAATAACAATAGTAATATTAGGTACTTTGAACAATACTTAGACAATACTATATTACAATCTTTAATCATAGAAGGCATTGGATCTATGGCATCTCTTTTAAACAATCGTAAGTAAATGGAGCATAACTCAATGGGACTTCCAATCATCACTTGCTATTTAACACTAGATTATGTATAGAGAAACATCAGACTTTATTTATAAGCAAAGTACTTTACCATTTGAATGGAGAAGTTTGGAGTAGCTTCACACGAGCAAACAGGAATACTGATGAGATCATGTAGATCTGCACTATCAGACATCACATCACTGTTTAAATATGATTCACTTGAAGATATAGTTTTACAAGAATTCCGATTATCTTTTGGACAAGATTGGTTTGTATTTGACTCAACAATGACACTTATATCGAATTAAGCTAACGATTGATTGGGTATAAAATCTTATTGTAGAGAGTAATATGAAATATTTACATAGCTATCCAAATACTCCGGATGTATTTGAGGGTATTCTGAATATTACAGGATTGGGCTTTCTTCCATTCCTCAAGGATACCGTTGAAATGATTTTGTTCTCTCTGGATGTGGCCACTGAAACGAGCGATAGCATAGCAATATTCATAAAGATCTTGTACAACATCATCAGGGTATTATATAATAATGCTAAATTGGAGATTGATTATAACCTACAGAAAAGACTGGCAGCGCAGCAACAGCAACAGGAAAGTGAGGATGAGGATATCGATATGTCAGAGGAAAACAATGAGACGTCTAACATTGGCGATATAAAGTCATTCTTTATGAAACATCACCAGCAGAAACAGCTGAATGAACAGGAGCATAACTATTGGGGTGGCTCAACTCCTAAGGAGAAGGAAGCAATCATTGCCAAAATGCTAAAGAAACATAACTCTAGGAAAGCTGCCACCGAAGCTTTAGAAAAGGAAAAAGAATTCAAAGCTACTACAGAATCACAGCGACAATTGCTCAGTGACATCATCCACAAATGCAAACATTTTCTAGGCTCGCGCAACAGAACTATTAAGATGACATCACTCGATATCATGGACATGGGAATTCTCATTGTATCTACTGGCAATAGAAACTATGGTGGAGAAGAAGAAGAAGAGCCAACAGATGCCGCGGAGGATCACAGCCAGATGGAAGTAGATGGAGATTTCAAACCAAAACCCTCGAGAGTAAGCAGCAACACTGATAAAAAGCCAAAGGTGGCTCTGTTCCCATTGATCCACGCAATCTGGCCCTCGGTTATCAAGAGAATCGAACAGACAGAAGATAGAGCAGTTTGCAAGAGAGCCTTGCAGCTAATTCAAAGCATCTCAAAACTGGCAAAAGATTTTATTGGACAGAGATTCTGGAGCGATCTATTCCCCATTCTTAAACGAATTCTACAAAGCGAACTTAAGCAACAAAGAAATTCACTCGACGACCAATTGTCTTCATCCAAAATCTCATTCAATATTTTAGAAGATAGCAAACAACAACAATCAAATAATAACAATACCAACAACAAGACAACTTCAAAGCCAACCATTAATTTCAATAGTTTCAGACTCGAAGGATTTGAATGCAAAGAAATTTACACCATCCTACAAGATTCAAAATATTATTTTAGATTCACTGTTGGTGGTCATCCAAACCTGAAGCTCAACCAACACCAATTAATAGATATAGCCATATTGACACTACCTTACTTATCATCGAGACAGCCAGAACCATTCCAATCTACCACTGTCAAGATTTGGACGATTCTTTTAGAACGAGACTATGACTCACTATGGTTGTTGCTTTTCAACTTCTCAGCTCAATACCAGAACTATGAGCATACACCACCTCATCCATCACTTAAACCAATTCCAAAATTCAACAAACTAAATGAGTACCATGTAAATTCCTTAAAATTGATTGGAAAACTAAATAAAGAAAATTAAAGTAATAGTACCATGATATATTTATTAATGCCTTAGCTCTATGGATATTGCATCTTAGCAGTACAATAGTCAATGTAGAAAACTTTGTACATTGACTGGCTGCCACTGTGGGGTATTAAGAATACACTGTATAGTTGACAATTGAAATCAAAATTGTTGTTGGACCTAATAATTGACATTAAATATATTGTTTAATAGTTTAAATATTATGAGACTGAGAAAGTTAACCAATAATATCTATGTATTAAAGGAAGAATAGTAGAGACTTTCCTAAAAGATAAACAATGTCCATACCCAGGATATATGTCTAATAAAGCCAAGTCTGGACATTGTCTATCTTTTCTAAAAGTCTATACTATTCTTCCTCTAACCATGTTTATTTTTACACTACCAGAGCCTAGTCTACATTACAGACCTTTATGTAACAAAAACATCTACTAATACTAGCCTTATATATATATCTGTGTTCTAGAGAGATAATCTGCCACGGTTTTATGATCTTCTCCATCATTACAATAACGATCATATAAGTCTAAGATATCATTTCTATTGTGTAATATTTTTAATAACTGTTCATAATTGAGCCTTGAATTATAAAATGATGTGTAACAGTCTTCACCTGGAATAACCTTTAATTATTAATGTTATTTGTCGACAATGTATTGTATATTTACTTTGTTTCCATATTCACCATTACCATCCATTTGTGATTTATCCCTGAGTTCATGAGAGTATATATTGTTTCAGACTTTTTAAAAAGCTGACACTTAAGTTCCAATACGAATTTGAATCACGTGATTCTTTAAATATATATATCTTGATATTTTAAATAAAATTTTAATATCCTAGCTAGGTATCTTGTTTTTTCTCTTCTCAAGCTTAAGGATTCCACGATGATGATATCAACATCAATATTCATATGAATCTATTTATTTAACTAATTGTATATAAACATCATCCTAATAACAAACAAATAGATATCTCTTTAAAGATGAATTATCAATCCTATTTGTTTGTATTGTTGTTTGTCTCCGTTGTAAACTTTAGTTTAGCTTTTGCATATTTCGAAGACTATGATTTGGTGACTATCTCTAAAGATAGCCTCCTTGGAAATAATAACAACAATAATTATACTGCAGTTTGCAATATTGGAGGCGGTCTACTTGGATCTCCATCTACATTCCAATCACTCCAGTGTGTATAACCATGATCATACTTTAAAGATGCACGCTATTAATAATAATGATTTAAAGTTCAATTCTTATTCAACCATTGCACAGTGTCTCCAATGGCTAACCTCAGAGGTTCACCAACATCCACATATCAATACCACTGTAGTCAACCTGGCATCAGGTACTTCCAATGACTGTCCAGATACCATTGATGTCAACTATTTCCCAAAGTCTAAAGTACATTATTTCTATGGCAGCAATACCAATATCATTTGTGCAGATGTATGTTCGGTATCATTAGTAATACTCTAAACATTGTGCTAACTTCCATTCACTCCTTTAGTCACAGTGGATTGGAATCGATTTGACAATTCCCACGAAGTTGGTCTTCTCTGGAATCACTTTTGGTACAGGCAGTAGTCAACCCTTCAAAAGTAGAGGTTTAGTAACCATCCAAAGTCTATCGCTTATCAGACCAACAGTCTATTTCAATGAGATTACCGTCACTCAATCTTATACCGACACATATGGTGGCTCGTTCTCTTCCGAGGGCAATCTGGTGCTCACCAACTCTGTCATCTCCAAGAGTACTTGTGCTAGCTCCGGTGGCGCACTCTACGCCTACGGCAACATTACCATCGTCAACTCCAAGCTTGAGTACTGCTCCGCAATTGAAGGTGGTGCAGTTTATGCAGCAGGCCCTGTATATGCATATGACTCTACCTTTACCAACAACAAAGCAAGCATCGAAGGTGGTGCCATATTTTTCACAAGCTCACATCTACACGACTGGCTGTACTTTTGCCAACAATCAACCCGACAACCAGTATGGTGATATCTAATCTCAGCACCCAACAATGACTATCTATTATTATAATAAATACATATCATTTTTAGGTGTAATAAGTCACCTGAGAACACCAAATTCCGAGATACTTTACTTCCATGTGGTTACAATTTAGACTATTTAATCTTATGAACTTAATATCTTTGAGTCATCAATTACGTAACTTCCTTTTTAAAAATGTAAAAATAACACTTCAGCAAGTCTTGGTTTGCAAATCTTGATGCTGTTCTTTTAGGTCCATTTAAGAAAGCTATGGTTTAGTTGATTTCCGAAACCTTTTGTACACTTTGTTATATTTATTTACTTGTATCTAATGCAGAATGTCTGGAACTGATGATATAGAGACATCTGTATTGGTGGTTGGTGGTGGTATCGTGGGCCTTACCTCTGCTTTGCTGCTGCAGAAGCAAGGTATCGATTGTATTTTGGTCGAAAAGCACCCAACTACTTGTATACATCCACGTGCACGTGGATTCAATGCAAGAACTATGGAAATTTGGCATGAACTTGGCTTGGAAAAGGAGATCATCGAGGTAGGAACCTCTATTGCAGCATCAAAAGGTATCTATTCTGGTCGTACTTTGATTCAGGTGATGAGCTCGCATACCTTAAAACTTAGATCACTAGGCATTGGATTGCTACTTGTTGGACTATTCTATTTACTCTTCAATATTCTACCTGGAATTTGGTTCTCAATGATCATGTTAATTCTATCGTTCAGTTTGATGAATTTCGCACGTCGAACTATCAAGTATCTCAAGCATGCAAGTCCATTTACTTTTCAGAGATGTACACAAGACCTCGCTGAACCAGTTCTTTTGAATGCGTTACTCGCTAGAGCTAGCAAAGAACATAGCTCAAGCACATCACCTAAGATAAAGACGTACTTTAACACAGAATGTGTATCATTTGTTCAAGACAAGAATGAAGTAACTGTGACTTTGAAAACAAAGAACAACCTAAATGGAGATAGCAACAAAACCTTCAGTATCAAATGTAAATATATGTTGGCATGCGATGGTGCTAACAGTCCGACAAGAACATCTTTTGGGAATAGATATGGAAGGTCAAGGCTTGTTGTCTCAGCAGCTGAATATTTACTTTAGATGTGACATGACTGCTTTAGTCAAGGGTAGAGAATTTAGTATGGTTTTGGTGGAGAAACGACGACCTAAAAGGTCTTTTTGCATCAATCAATAACAGAGATCTCTGGGTTCTACATGTAGCAATGAAGGAGAATGAAACTATTGCAGACTTTCCTCGTGAAAGATGCATTAAATGCATACGTTCTGCAATTGGCCAATCACCTATCATCAATCTAGATGATATTGAAAATAAAAGGCTCGCTTCCATGGTGGTCCAGAGTAAGAGTTGCAAACACAATTTAGATGCAATCGTATATTTCTAGTAGGTGACTCTGCAAAGAATATGCCACCATGGGGCGGATTTGGGGCAAACTCTGGTATAGCTGAGGCACACAACTTGGTATGGAAACTGGCTGCCGTATTGAGAGAAGAAGCAGGCAACGCGCTGCTTGACACATACCAACAAGAGAGAAGACCAATTGCTGTCAGACTATCAAGCATAGCTGGTAACTTCAATGATTCACGAGGTTTGATTCGTAATTCAATCTTCACTCTCCCAGCAATGATATTCAAAGTACTGCCTTATTTGATAATTGGATACGGATACCAAATCACAATCTATCAATAATCAGCAGTCAGATGGAGAGCAAGTAGATGAAAAAACATTGGAATTGACTGGACGACCAGGAACCAGATTACCACATCATATGATTCAAAAAACTATCTGAATCTAATCCAGACTCTCAAGATATCAATGAAGACTCTCAGACCTCTGAAATAATATCAATATTAGATTTGATTAATTATCAGAAATCATTGCTACTTGTTGGAAGCGATAGTAGATGGCAATATGTAGCAGAGGAGCTTATCAATGAAGAGCCAAACATCCCACTGGAAATAAAGGTAGCTCACAAAGATTTTAATGATTCCGGCATCGATTGGTCCAATGACTATGGAATATCTCCAAGTGGTATGCTATTGGTTAGACCCGATGGCTTTGTATCGTCTCGTTTCAAAGACGATTCTGAAGCATCGAAACTAAATCTTTTACAATCAATTAATACCATTTATTGTAAAACCTAATCCAAAAGAATCATCAACTCAAATAGATTTGATTTCCATACTGAATAAATAAAATCAATTTATTATATCTTGAATAGTTGATACCATCTGTTAATATATAATAAACAGCAGATCACTTATCTGGGGCTCATCTTATTTCCAACGTTTTGAAGTTTTTCGTTGTACTTTCTTGCAATTCTCTTCTTTCTAATAAGTAATGAAACTGTAGTGATGATAGCTGCACCAACAACTACACCAACAACAATTCCTACAATCATTCTCCATTTGTTGTTTCTAGATGAGGCACAACCACGATCTGATTCTCTATTGGGGTTCAAGATTAAACCGAAATCTGGATCTATGATTGCAAATTCTTCAAAATTGGGGATAATGGTGTTGATTTCAACATATCCTTCTTTTTGTGAATAGGTGTGCTTTGCAAACATTGGAATAGTGTCAACAAGGAGAGTGTTGACTAATGTTCCAACAATATAGTTTTCCATATCCATCTCCAATGTTGAATGTGGTGATGTCGGAATTTGAACTAACAATGGTGTCATCTAATGACTTCATCAAATAACCACATTCATCTTTAATACCAGTTGGATTAGACACACGAACAGAAAAAACAAGATTGTTCACCTTTGATTCGAATGGCCACTTATCAACTCTCATTGTGAACTTTGTTGATCCTATCTTTATAGGGAATTCTTTGTTGGCAAACTTTACTGGGAAAGATGGGGTATTTAAACTTTCACTATGCTTTGGTGCTCGATATTGAATAAAAGATATCTCCATTGATTCAGAATATTTCAAGACTGTTGAATTTGCAGTGAATTTCCATTCATTCAAAGTTATGTTTTCTTTGGTGATTGGATGGGTGACAATTTGATCCAAAATTGAGACACTCTCCCAATGATATTCAGAGATGTTCAATGTCTTGACAGTGGATTCGATATCTGTGATTTCGGTGAGCATGAACAGTTGGAATGAGTATTTGATTCCATTGTTATCAACAATAATACCTGGGGTCCCTGGGTTTGGTGTAACTGTTTCATTTCCATTCTGAGGGTTCGAATCATTGATTTGGCAATAGATTCCTGTCCAACTTGGTTGACATTGACAAGTTCCATTAACACAAATACCATTGTTTGAACATATAGATGATGTTTGATCTTTCAAACAATTTGAATCATCGGGTTTTATCATCAAAGTTGTTGTTGAACCATTGTTTATAACTGGTTGATAGAATGAATTTTTGTACTACAACTTGAACAATATATGTTGTGTTTGAAGCTAAATTGGCAATATTGCAAGATAATTCTTTGGATAGTGAACAAAAAGTTGTCCAATTTTGAGAGTTAAATGAGAGCGATGTTGTATAGAATGTTGAGTTTGGCAATCCATTTTCGGATGGCGTCCAGGAAACTAAAATCGATGATGTTTGTTGCATTCAAAGTCAAATTTATAGCAGTTGGTGCTTCAAATGTTTGATATAATAACGATCCTATCTTTGTCACACCATCATTTAAAGCAACCACTGAAATATTGTAAAGTGATCCAAGGTCTATATCCGAAAATATACAATATTCCAATGTGATATTCTTACAAATAAAGGTTTGGTTTATAGAAACACTATATTTTGTACCAAGGGGAACTCCATCGGTTGTTGAGTAATTGATTTTAAATGACTGAGGGATTGATTGTGAAACTTCTATTGATGGAACACTAATTTCATCATATGTTACAAAATCTTTTGATTCACCTAAAATACTCTCATCATTAATTGCAACTACAAAAACTGAATTTACTGTTCCTGGGTTTAAAACCATCAAGCAAACAAGTAGTGTTTTTGGTATATAAACATGAGGTTTGTTGTCCATTAGCTGAGATATTGAAAAATGTTTGACCTGGAATTCCATCTTCTACAGAATATATCAGTGATATCTGCTTAGTTGTGATGAAATTGCTACCTATCTGAAGATTAGTTATTTCTTTGTAGGTCTTAACAGTCAAACCTGAACTCAATTGTCTACCATTGTTCTCGGAAGAAACATTGAATGAATAGATTGTGTTTGGCAAAAGATTCTTGATTGTACAGTATCCACTTGCATCAGGTTTAGACTCGGAACATTCGATTCCTCCACCATTATTGATTACTGTTGAATTCATTGTCACCACAAAAACTGTTTTAAGAGGGTCTCCACCAGGAGCTTGATAGGAGAGTTGAATTGATCTAGTGAATATCTCGGCTGTGACAACAGGTTTGCTCATAATATCCCAAAGAGTAACATTTTGGGAGTCAGAAAGTATTGAATCTCCATCATTGGTCGCTTTAATTTGAACCACATAATTTGATTTTATGATTAAACCTTGGACAATACATTCTGATCCTGTACCAGTACAAGGAGAATATACTGTTCCATTCAAAATAATTTCATAGATTGTTGGTGGTAATAATACTCCATCTGTTGAGGAATATCTCGCAAATATTGAAGTTGGCATTCCAATTAACTCCAAAGTGGGTTTACTTATTCTCTTGAGAGTCTTAAAATCTTTGGAGAAATTTAATACATTTCCTTCATTGATGGCTGTCACGTTTATGATATACAATGTCGATGGAGATAATCCACTGATTGTACATGTATTGGATGTGATATCAACACACCCAACAACGTTGGAACCATTATTGGAAATTGTAAACCTAGTACCAGGTGATCCACCGGTGACATTAAAAGTGACAATAATTACTTTGGTTGTAACTGTTGTAGAAGATAAAACACCTCCGGAGATCACACTAAATGTACTATTATCAACACTATTTGAAATAACAGTTCCATCATTTGAAGCAGTAACTTTGAATGAATACAAAGTGCTTGGTGATAATGAAAGTACTTGGCATGTATTTGTTTGGATAGATTGGCATGATGGAAATGGGGAACCATTAACAAAAATTGAATAGGTAGTGAGTGCTGGATTACCTCCATCGGCCAAAAATGTTAAATTGGCATACTTTGTTCCCATTGTCGATGAAATTGTTGGAGTTCTCATTAAATCCCATAACTTGATGCTCAATGTATCAGTTGAAACAACGGCTCCATCATTAAAAGCATTAACCATCAATGTATAAGTATTGAGTGTAGTTAACCCATTAAATATACAAGGAGAAGAATAACATGACTGAATTACAGAATTGAGAAATACCTGGTAAACTGTTGGTGGGCTGGGTATACCTCCAGTTGATGAGAAAGTTGCAGTTATAGAATTCTGAGTGTTTGTTGCCGACAATGTTGGGAGAACTTTTGGATAAGGTGCTACATCCAAAGTTACATCTAATGAGCTCTCTCCATAGTTAACAGAATTTACTGAGATTCTTATATTTTGTCCTATAATCAAATATCTTAGCTTTTATATCCACTATTTAATTTTGATAAATATTTACCTGGAGTTAGATTTGAAATTGTACATGAGCTTACAGCGCATCCGGAAACAATTACACCATTTGATTTAACAACATAGGAAGTGATACCATATACATATTGCGTTGAACTATAGCTTATTGAAATAGCCCTTGTTGTTTTGGAAATTAGATTGATTGGATTCATTTGGTCAGCTATAAATAAAATGTAAATATATTGCTTATTTAAATAGAAAGAAGAGTTGATCTTACTTTTTGGCATTTGAATATTACTAGAAGTACCAGATATAGTACCACCTGTAAATGGGGCTACACCATTTAAAGTAGCTCTTATATTGGTGATAATTCCTCTTGGAATACCTGTGACTTGACAAGATTGACCGTTTGAAATAGAAGTACAAGTAGAAACAGAATAGGAAGCTCCATTATAGTATTCAATTGTCATTGGAAAACATCTATCCAATTGGTGCTTACTGAGATTGTAAGTGAATCGTAATTATTAATGGTAGGAGCTCCAAAAACAAATTGAATGACTGTAGCACTGAAAGCATTCATTAAATAAAGACTACTTGCTTGGCATGTGGTAGTATATACATTGCTGCTTCGTCCTGCACACTGGCCTGTAAAATCTTGAGAATAACCAAGATTTATAGATGAAAGATCTATCGATAGACCATATTCGAAATAAGGTCTAGGATGATCGGGATAACTGCAAACATTTGGTTTCATGACAACTCTAAGATTATTATTATTTGTACAAGCAAATCCACCTCTACAATTTTAATTGTACATCAATTAATATTTAAATTTAATAAATACATATACTTCTACGAACCTATATCTTTCATAATAAATCTTTTATAATAAAATTAGTTTTAGTTATTGATAGTTTTATTTAACATCTACTTACAAATCCAACTGATGGAACAACATAATTGGGTTCAACAGTGTATTTTTTTATACCAATCTCACAATAACCTGAATTTTGTGTAGGTCCTGTAGAACCTAAAACAGTACATTGCGCATCGGTGTATGTATATTCTACAAAAGTGTTCCCAGTAATTTGAAATTTAAAACCAGTTCCAACCTCATTCAAATAGCATATGTTGTTGGCATAAGAGGCTACCAAATTTGGAGATCCACCACAACTTGAAGTTCCATAAGGATATGACCAATACCAAATATATTGAGCCTCCGAAGGTACCGCTGAAATCGATACGAATAATAATACAAATAATATTATTCTATTATCAATTATTATTTCCATGTTTTTTATTTTGGTTTCTGATTTCTGAAGAATCAAAAGATGCGACACGCTATCTTGACTTTATAGAATCTACTAGGTCGGAATCAAACAACCAAAATTAAAATTAAAATAAAAATTAATGATAATTTTAGCATTCGATTGATCAAGATATTGCTGAAAAAATCTTGGTTATTTTTCGTAAAAACAAAAACGAAATGTGTTTCCTCCTAAAAAGACGGTACCAAAGGTTGTTTCAGGAATCAGTTATCGCCTATTTTGTCACATGTGAGATTTTTCATTCAAATAAACTTTTCTTTTGATGATTCTTTTCGATCATTCAAAGATGGTTTGGAATTTGACATCTTTTTGTCTAAAGAGCATTACTCCCATATTAGTTGCATTCATAAGAAAATGGAATTTAGTTAGAATCGGATGAAAAATGTCAAGTTAGATACCAAAAAATCTTAGGTGCTCGTCAAAAACCATTTGGTGAAAGTATCTTCGCAAATGTAACTTTCCTTGATAGGAACTGTAGGAATTTCTGTTTGTACAGATAGTCGTAACCATACATTTAAAAGCAAACTTCAAATAACTTAGAAGCAAATATAAAGTTTGAATCAATACTATAGCTGAGGATGGAACAACTAAACTCGGAAGTAATGAAGATCCTATAGTCAATCAATTGGATTTGTTCTTTTAAGTTAATGATATGATTCTTTAACTTGTGGCTCATAATTCTTTGAATACAAGATGAATCGACATTTAGTATGGTTCTTGAAACTTTGCAAAGCTTCAGCATTTGAGACAAAAACATGATGGTATCATATTAGGTTTAGAAAGTGTCCAATATTATTATAAGGTGTATACATTACCAAATGGATTGAAGATATTAATATTTGAGGAATACCAACTCCAGAGCTATATGGTGTCTTTTATTCAAATTTTTGAACTCTGTCTTATTATATCCTTCATAGAGTCCTCCATTGATATTAAGTTGTCACAAAGAATCAAATGATATATGTATTATTTTATGTAAAACAAACTTCCTCTCTCGTTTTTTTTAAATCGATACTATTATCATGATGATGAGGAGATTAATGTGAACAAAAGATTAGGTTTTCTAATAATATAATAGTTTTTTTTTTTTTGTTTATTTGTCGTAGTGTACCCGTTGAAAGGTAAGGGTCAAATTAATTAAAGTAATATGACTCTTCGTAGGCAGGGCATATGAATTTATCTTAATTTGATTCGAAAGACACCTTAATCATCAAAGAAAAATGTGTACAACATAATGAACCAAACACGAACATAAATTTTATCAATCTGAAAAATCCTCTGATTATTAAAAACGAAACCTGTGCTGATTATGGGAAAACATTGGTTGTTTTTTACTTTTATTTTTTGGATATAAAATGAACACTTTTATGATAGCTAACCTTAACTTACTGTTTAAACATTTAAAAGTACACTACAAATAAAATAATCTCGACTCTGATCTCTTTTTTAAACTTTATGGTTTAATTCTATGTCCCCACCACCTGTTTTTTTTGTATCTTGACAATCCAAACCCGTGAAACTGTCACGACCTGTTAGAAACCATTGAAACTCTTGATAAATTAATTTGATATTGAACAATTGTGTCACTTCATTTGACATTTGTGAAATGACACTAATGTCATCAAATTGATAACCTTTGGATTGGATTCTAAAATTATGATTATTTATTTATAACGAACATCACTACTATTATCTCTCCCCACTAAAAAATAACTACTTCGTTTTCATTTAATGGTTGATGTTGATTTGATGGGTGATGACGATTTATTCGAGATGATTGTCACAAATTCAAATAAAATACAATAGAGGTGACCTACCTAAACCTTAATTAGAATGAATCTGTCAAACTCATCAGGAGATTCGCACATTAATTAATTAATTAAAGTTGACAATCCATCACACATTCAGTTAAGGATTGCAATGATCAAAATTACTTTTAAAACTCAATAAAATCAGCAAGGGAAAAGTAAATATTTAAAATAAACTTGTTGTTTTTTTTGTGACTGGTAAATCTTAGTCTTAATGTTTTGGTTGTGTTTGTGCAGAGTGTGTTAGCTGGTCTATTCTGGTGGTCGTACGTTTAATGGGTAAAGGCTTTAATTGTTTATCTTAAGACAAGGTGTACCACCTACAAGATAGATGAAAACAACATTCAACACCATACTCTCCTGTTTTAGCAAAAGACATTTATCGAATCAATCATTAAATCCAAATCAATAAAGTATTTTCTTATAATAGAACTGTTCGTGCTTATTTCAAACCTATTTTAAAGTACTTGAAAATTCAGAGGTTTACTCTAGTGGGGTTCATCAATCATAGAGAGTGACATGATTTTTCATATTTTGAATCTTTTTTTTGTGTGAAATGATTTTATCATAAAAAAAAAACAGAAGAAACCAAACAATCAAACTAAATTTTAAAATAATTTTTGTTTGAAAATATGGAATAATTAATTGATTTTTGAATTTAATTTAATTTGTTGTTTTTTCAGAGCTAGTTTCCAATCTGAGTGATCCGAAGACATCCTGCAGGTCCCTTTTAAATAGTTTATAAACTGATCAGCATTCCACTCTGCACCATTAACTAAAATATTTATAACTTATTGTATATTATTATATATTATTAAATAATTAATCACTATCTGTACACTATATATATATTCTTATAAAAAATGAAATTGAAAATCGGAATTTTCCTATCGATTACTGTGTTGGCTGCTTGTGTCGTTGGTTTCGCATTGCCATGGTACCAAATCACAGTGAAAAAGGCCTTCAGCGATGATAAATTAAAGTCATCGTTCAAATGGCAAAACTATGTTTGCGAGGACACTTCAGATTCTGATTCCGTATGTTGTTTATTTAGAGCCACCGAAACTTGTCTTACGAAATAATTAGCAACTAACTTTGATTTCTCTTGATATTTAGAAAACAACATATAAATATACAGACAATTCACTTTGTTTGCCATTTGTTCCAGTTCTTACCGAGTTGGATGAGACTGCCAAGATTTTCAACACTTGTCTATCATTCTTGGTCATTGGTGCTGCCTTGGCATTGGGTACTGGTTTGCTCCAATTGGTCATTTTCCTCTCACCAAAGCTCTGCCGTAGCTGCATTTGGAAGCTCCTTTGCATTGGTTGCTCCATTGCCTCTATCGTAACATTGTTCATCTCATTCTTTACCATTTTTGGTTTACCAAAGGCTTTCGACAAGGATACCAACAGCATGGATTTGAATTTCGTTTGCCAAGACCGTTGGTGCAAGAACATCTATGGTAGCGATGATTCCTACAAATGGTAAGTTTCATTTTCAATAACTTCCAAATCCTAAGTTACTTTTCTAACAAGAGTCTTTTATTTATTATTATAGGATGCCAGCTGGAGGTTGGTGGGCCACTTTGGTAGCATGCTTCTTGGCACTCTGCTCTGGAATTTTCACCCTTGCCAGTCACAGATAAAAAGAATCTTCTATTATATTCTTGAACCCTCAAAATATAAATTAAATAAGACTTTACTTTATATAATAATAAAAGAAAACCATTAAAATCAATTCTACTCTTTAGTACTATTTTTTTTTATCTCTAGCCCAAAAATGACTTTGATGGTTGGTGTTAATCATAATGTTTTAAATCATGATTTTGACATTAATATTTCAATGTGTGGACCTGACATATAAATACCAAATCAAGACTTTTTATTATTTATTTTTTTTAATTTATTTTTTACAATTAATTTTCAAAAAAACGAACGAAACTCAAGTAATTTCATGAATGAAGGATTTACTACCTAATCAAAGTCAATTTAAGTAGTCTACTCATATTGTTTGTTGTTTGTTTGAAAAGAGTTGGTCTTAGATCTATCTAATCAATCATTTTAATAGAAAATAAGAAATGTCTACAAATAAAAAGAATAATAGTAATAGTAATAATAATGGTAATAATAATGGTAATAAAGGTGGTTCAAAACCTTATGTACAACAAAGTGATGTAATCAAGGATACTAGATTCAGTAAGGCACAAAATGATCCAAAGTTCAAGATTCTCAGAAAGAAAGAGAACCCGATCGAGTTGGATAGTAGATTTGCTGATGTTATAAAGTCTGGTAGATTCGATGATGAAGGTACGTGAAACTATCTTTGAACATATAGTAAGCCAACGATGTTAATAATAAGTAATGATTAGCTCCTGTTGATCAATTTGGTAGAAAGAATCCAAAGTATAATAAGAATCTGCACCAAAAGTCCAACAAAGCACAGCAAGCAGCTAAGAACAATAAGAATGCCACTATAGCCAAGGCAACTGCTACCGCTTCCGCTACAGATTCTAGATTTGCAATTCCAAAAGATTGGAGTAAATTCGATGATAAGGAAGAGGAGGACGATGATGACGATGAAGTAGAAGAAGTAGCCGTTGCTAAAAAGCCTGTAGAAAAGAAAAAAAGAGATCACAAAGAAACAACCAGCAAAGAAAGTTGTTGAAGAGGAATCAGAGGATGAATCAGAAGAAGAAGAAGAAGAAGTAGAAGAAGATGATGATGGTAATACAGAGGTCAAAGAGATTACTTATGGTGGTTTTGAGTATAATTCAGATACTGAGAGTAGTGATGAAGAGAATGATGACGATCTATTCGATCAAGTTAATCCCGATGAACTAGCACAAGAAGAGGTAAGCATCATGATATAGATGATCAATAATGAACCTATTTATTTAGCTGTTAACATGATTGATAGGATATTCAAGAGGTGATGCAACCAAGAGAATTGCTATATTAAACTGTGATTGGGAGAATATCCAATCTAAAGATTTGTTCATGTTTTTAAATTCATTTGTACCTAAGGATGGAGCTCTTCTCTCAGTAACCATTTATCCATCTGACTTTGGTTTGAAACAAATGGAAATTGTAAGTAGACCATACAGGTTAGCCTAACTTGAAAGTACTTTCTCAGCTTACATTGTAACGATACTGGTCAACTACAGGAAAAGAGAATGGGTCCAAATAAAGAAATCTTTAGAGACTCAACAAAGAAGAATCTTGATGAAACTGATATTCAATACGATACCAAAGAAGATGCAGAGTCACTTGATGGATCTGGTTTCAACTTGACAAGTCTTAGAAAATATGAATTGGATAAATTAAAGTATGTATTGCATGAGATTGTAATGACAATGTAGCCTAGCTAGTGTGGATGGTTATATTAATAGGAGTTGCAACTATTTAGATACTATTATGCTGTTGCTGTGTTTGATAGTGCAGAGTCTGCTTCAAAGGTGTATGATGAGTGCGATGGTTTGGAGATTGAGGATACTGCCAACTCTATGGATTTGAGATTCGTACCGGACGAGCAGGAGTTTACAAATACTCCAAGAGACAGCTGCACTGAATTGCCAGATGCACCACCCAACCTCAACTTCACAACAACAGTGCTTAAGGTACAAGCGTCGATTTCACATGGGATGTTGACAAGAACAGAAAGAAGGCATTGACAAGGAACTTTAATAGTGGTGACTATGATGAAGATGAGATCAAGATCTATCTCGCTGATCCAGAGTCATCGGACGATAGCGACGAAGAGATGAACAAGAACGAGAAGATGAAGCTAAGAAGTCAATATCGATCATTGCTGCTTGGAAACGATGACGAAGATGACCAAGTAGTAGAAAAGGATAATGAGCTCAAGGTTACTTTTAAGACTGGTTTGGACGAGAGCGATGATGATGGACTTAAGGTCGAGTTTTCAGATGGTGAAGTTGAATCCAGTGGCAGTGAGGGTGGAGAAGAAATTGGTAGCGACGACGATGACAGTGATGACGATAGTGATGATGAAAGTGAGGAATCCGAAAACAGCGATGATAATAGAATAGATCCACAAGACGAAGAATGGACCAAGCAAATTATCGAGAATGATTCAGAGGAAGATGAACAGCTCAAGAAATTACAATTAAGACAGATCTACATAAAGTTGGTCAGAATCTACTTAAGGAGAAAGAGGTAAGTTGAAGTTGATCTCATTGCAAACAATGTAGTCTATTATTTACTAAACTACAAATGACTTGTTATAGAAACGTGAGACTGGTACAACTTGGTCAGAATATTTGGAGAAGAAGAAGACAAAACAAAATGAAAAGATGAAAGCAAAGAGATTGATTGCACAAGAGGAAGAAAAGAAGAGATTAGAGGAGGAAAAGAAGTCGAGAAAGAATAAGAAGCCAACTGAACAAGAACTCAAATCAAAGGCAGAGTTGGAGCTGCTGATGATGGACGACCAAGACAAGGACAAGGGATACAACAAGAAGATGCTGGAGAAACAAGCAAAGGAAAATACTTCTGGCAAAAAGAAGAAGAACAACAAGAAGCAAATGGATTCAGAGGACACCTTCAAGATTGACACTAAAGACAATAGATTCGACAAACTCTACAATCAACCAGAATTTGCTATGGATCCAACTGATCCTAAATTCAAAACTGACCAACGCAGTCAAGGATATCCTTGATGAGAAGAAGAGAAGAAGAGAAAAAACGTGAGAGCAACACCAACAACAACAAGAACAACAATAACAAGAACAACTCAACCAAACAACAGCAACAAGATGAAGACAACCATGTGAAAAGAAAGTTAAGACCGAGAAATCAAGCTATCAACAGATGGCTGAAAACATTAAAAAGAAAGCTCAACTACAGAAATCAAAGAAATTAAAATAAACATTAAACATCCTATAGGTAAACTAGGTTCTTAGATTTTAGATTTAGATTTTAGTTTTATTGTTTTAATTGTTTTGATGGTTGGTTGCTATTGTTGCTGTGCTTGAATAGTATATATTTAGATGATTCGTTTATTTAGTATTGACACCGTATTGATAGGTCTGTGGTTTCCATGACTCCAATTTGTCTGGAGCGTATTCGACAGATTCCAATTCGTTGGTGAGCAAATCAAGTGATTCTGGACCGCAGTTGATACCCTTTTGTTTCAATTGTCTAAAGAATGAAGCAAACTCCTTCTTGGAGGTTGTGCTTGATTTGTGGAAACCTTCTATATCGATTTGTTTTGGTGACCTTGACTCAACCATTGCTTTTTCAAACTGCTCATGTCAATGTGGGAGAGGTCCTCTGGTGAGGTCTCAAAACTCGACCTTACCCTCTGGGTCCTCCTCAAACAACTTATCCAAATCAAACTGTTCCTTATTCATTCTTTAGCTCTTGATACAACTTTGAGAGATTGGCAGCGACTGTGTGAACGACGTTGTTGTTACGTCCGAGTGAAAGTGAAAGTCCATCGAAGGCCTTCTTGCAAAATGGCAAAGCCTCTTGGAACTTACGTTGGAATGAGAGATAACTTGACATATTGAACATAGCCAAATACAATCTTTCATCTGTTGTCTCATTGATTGTGCTGTAATATTTATTATTAGTAATTACATCCTATTTGAACTATATGCTTTGACTTGTAAAGCTTACCTTTCGAAGATGTTGATAGCCTTTTGACAGTTCTTAACACATTCTTCTTGTTGGTCTGTGTTTGACAAGAATTCAGCGTAGTTTAATAGTGCACTTCCATAGAAGTTAATATCGTTTGACTAATAATCAGTGTTTTGCGTTAGTTTAATCTTCTCTAAAGCCTTGAAGCTTCGCTGCAACAAGTAGCAAGTAGCAAGTAGTTATTACCTTTTCCAACAATGCTAAACCATCATTATAATATAACTTTGCGGGTATCATATTGATTCTTTCGAGATTAGAATAAACCGAGTTAGTGACAAGATGTTCATAAGATGATCTCGTTGACATTGCTCAAACTTTTAACCTACTTTACTATGATAGATATTTGCTAGATATGCATAGATGTAACCTTCCAATTGATCAGATGTGATTGAATCCTTGTCTTTGCTAGATTGTATTAATTGTTTGTTCTTTATAAAGTAGTTTAATGCACCCAAGAGCAATGGCTCAGCTCTGTCGAAATCTCTGTTGGCCAAGAATATCTCTCTGCTTGATTGATTCAAATTGCTGGCATTTGCTGGTGACAGTTGTGAGTTGTGGCTTTTTGAACATCGATTGTGATGCATCTCTTTCTTGGTGTATAGTAATCTGAAATCTTCTTTGTAAGCTCCTCCAACTTTTCGCTTTAGAGAGAGAGAGATAGAGAGAAAAAAGAGTGATTGTATTCAAGTATTAATACTATGTTCATGAAGATGACGCGCTGTCGTCTGCAAGCTTGTCACACTGATTGCTTGTTTTGCAGTGCTGCTTCACTTACTTAATTTGAGGCGCTGTCTTTCAATAGCCATTCGCTTTGTTCTCTTCGTCTTCGTCTTCCTTATATTCATTCATTGCAATGTCCAAGTCTTCCGTACAATTGATTTGGTGTTTTGTTGTCCTCCATGATCTCGACGTTTTCGTCGATGGTGTCGAGTCCGTCCTCGTCAAACTCGTCCTTGAGTGCAAGCTGCTGGTCGACCTGCAACTTGAGTGGTGAGCCATCGCCACCGCTGTTGACATTGCTGAGTGAGCTGAAGTACTTTGAGACACCCATAGTCATGAATGGTTGCTGTGTGTGGAAGCAAACAGCTTGTTGGTTGCCTGTGGTGCTGGTGGCATTTGCGGCGATCAACGACGATCTGCCTGCAACGACTCTTCCTACTTTGAATAAATAACCATACATCTCTAACCTAGCTAACTAAACAAACGAGAACTTCCAACTAGAGAATGATGCTTGCTTAAATTATAGTGATCAGTAGTAACTCAAAATTTTACACCCAATCATCGATAACCAACAACAGCATTAATTTTTTCAAATTTATTTTTTCATTCATTGCAGAAAACGAAAATTTTAAATAATCCGGAACTTCTTTGGACAAGGTTACCACCCAATTCAATTGAATTGGCTATTGATGTAGTTTAGTTTAAACAAGCATTAAAAGAAGTCGTATATTCATTCCTTGTCAAACTTCTACATGATGATGATGATGATGACTTGACTAGCTTTGATCCTATGATAATCTTCTGTGATTTGATCAGTACCTAAGCATTCAATGCTCAGTATCAATTCTTATCATAGGATGATCTATCCATACTTGAAGTTGATAAACATTTAATAATGATCTTGAAAACCAAACAAAGTTTAGATCAATATGTTATATTCTACCAATACATAAAGACTTTATGTATCTATAGATTATAATGAAGTATCTATAATATAAGTTGTAGTATCAAACTACACTCATATGATGAGTTTACAAAAAAAAATTTAGAAATCGAGGATTCCATAGGTTTGAAGAGTTATTCTTTAATAAATCACAAAGATGAGCATATTAATGAATAATGCTCCACCACTACATTGTTTAAAAAATAAATTGATATCATCTTCTGTATCACCTCTGTATAGATATTCTCTTGTCAATAACAAATCATTACCATTACGATTGCCTTATTTATTACCATCGAAGAGAAGATCAGCCACATCATCTCTTGTACACCCATATCAAAACGATTGATGATGCTTGTATTGTACCTACTTCGAGTCGCTCTTATTGCAATGTAACAAGCAATAGCAGTGACATCGGCCACAACGACAACGATCGTAGCATTGAGATTGACTTGGAAAAGGAAACGAATCATTCAGCTGAGCAATGAAGAATTGATAGCATACACAAAGAAGCGAGCTGAAACGACTTTGACTAGCAAGGAGAAGGAGATCATGCTCTATAGATTCGTAAAGAATATGAATGATATGCAAATAGATATGCAGAAGAACAAGTATATTATTGCTGCGGTCTCTGGTGGCGCCGATAGTATGGCTCTGTGCTTTCTGCTAAAGGGCTGGTGCAATCGTCATGGCATCACAATGGTTGCGGTCACGATAGACCACGGCTTGACACCGCCGTCCGAGGACATCGTCGCCATATCGGAAAATATCAGAAAGATAGACCCAGAGATCCAGCACATCGTCGTCAAGATCGACTGGGTCGGAAGCGGGGCCACCAACGACTGCTTTGCTTCAGTCACTGCGCAGACGAAGATATGATATCCTTTGCCAAGCAGCGACACGATTCGACAGCGATGCAATATTCGTTGGATCCAACAACAACGACCAGGTAGAGACATTTATACACAGACTGCAGTTTGGTAGTGGTATTGAGGGATTGGCCGCAATGCAGCCTGTCCTTCCACTCTCTCAAGCCAATGTGTATCGACCACTTTTGAACATGAGCAAAGACGAGCTTTTTTGGACTTTGCAACGCCTATGACATTAAGTACACACACGACCGAGCAAACAACCTTACTACTTTTGAAAGAAACAGAATCCGGCTTGGACTCTCAAAAATACTCAAGGACGACAGTTCAGCGTTTGTAAACAATCATAGCATTCAGCTGAAGGAGTTTCAACTCTGTGCTGTCAATTTTCAGAGACTTTAGATACCAGATTCAGGAGCAGGTAATTGATATAGTCAACGAGATCCGCAACAGCGGCAGTCTTTCTCCTGACTTTCCTTTGCTCAAAATCGATTTGAATCTGCTCAAGGGACTGAGTCCACCCGTTGGATGCAGGGTGCTCTATCAGCTATCGATGATGCTTCACTCTGACTTTAATATGTTTCGACACCAAGAGTACGTGGCTCTCTATCAGTCGGTGGTAGTTCGCCGCCAAAAGCGAACACTTGACCATATCTTCTATTATACACAAGACGGCCATCTAATCATTCACCCGAAGCACTCTCCAGCTATCACACAACAAGATCGCCAATAGACTCACAAATTCACCTACGCGAAGGATACCCAATTAAATTTGGTCATCACATTCTTAAAATTTTCCAAGCTTTCATTGACTTCCGCTTCGATGGACAATCCAAACAACTTCAACCCAAATTGTATAGCATTATCAGATAAACCAAAAGCCAGCAACAGCAACAGTGAAAGTGATAATAGGAGAGAACACAACAAACAAACACACAAAAAACCAGATACAATCATTGAAGTTGGAATTCAATTCGATACTAACAATCCAAAGCTGGACGAAAGATCCATTGGCAGCGACCTAAAAGCACTGAAACTTCCTAATAAGCTAGCAAGAACACTGATACCAGTGATTGTCAACGAGAAAGACCAAGTCCTAGCAATTCCTCATCTTCAAATCTGGAAAGCACCAAGGCAATACAATGTTGTCATTTCAATCAAAAACCTTGATTTCATCTTCAAATCTGATACACTCCTCTAGCCAGCTTAAGCTTGAAGGTGTCAGTAACGTTTGCCACACTAGTGTCCATGTTGTTGACTCACCAAACACTGACGCACCACCCACACATAAAAAAAAATTCAAAAAAAAAAAAACTCCACTACACACCCCTTACCTAAGTTCAAAATTTTAAAAATTAATATTTATCAAATTTCACTTTGTTATGTTGTTTTTGGGTTGGTGATCATCAACTAGGAGGTTGACTTTAGTTTGTTTTTTTTAAAAGCTTAAGTTTGTTTGTTTAAATTAAATTAATATTTACTAGTTAGTTAATTGTTCTTAGTGATTAGCTTATTAGATATTAATAGAACAGAACAGTAGTGTATAAGATGATGAGACAAACATTGGTATTGGCTGTATTGCTCTGTTTGGCTGTGGCCAACGTCAATGCATTGACCTTACAAATCGAACCAAAGACTCAAGAAATGTTTCTATGAATATGTCAAGAAGGACACCACATCGATCATCCTCTACCAAGTCATCAGAGGTGGTCTTTTAGATATCGACGTTAGAGTATGTCTTTGAATGAATGAATGAATGAAATGCTTGAGGACCTTACCCGAGCAGCGCTCTGACTTATCACTAACTATTTGATTTGATTGCTATCCAATAAATATATAGATCTATGATCCACAAGGAAACACTATTTTTCTCACGTTTGCATTTCGATACAACAATGAAAGGAAGACAATCATTCACTGCTGCTACGATGGTGCCTATAAATTATGTTTCAAACAATGAGATGTCTAGATTCACTGCTAAGGTCGTCACTTTCACATGGTCATTTGAAGATGCTGATACTACTTTAGTCAACGGTGAAGCTTTGAGTACAATGGAGCAATCAATTCAAAAGATCGAGCGTGTATTACAATCAATCGTCATGGAACAAAAGAGAATGAGATTTAGAGAACAAACCAACAGAGATAGTAAGTAGTGTTCAACTTGTCTCCTACCTCTATCTATCAATTCATTATATTTAAACTATTTCTAATTCACTAACTTAATCAATTAATAGCCTCTGAAAGCACAAACGCAAGAGTTGTAAGATGGACAATTAATTCAAGTTATTGTTTTGGTTAGCATGGGTGTTGGTCAAATTTGGTACTTGAGAAGATGGTTCGATTCTAAATCAACTCAAAGAGTTTAATTTTAAGGCAGTACCAATAAATTATATATAATAATAGTAGTATAGTGATAGCATCGATTTTCGATTTTATTTTATTGATTGATCTTGAGAATCTCTTGCGGAAATATAAATGGATTACTTTACAACTCCTATCGATGAAAAAGATATGATGATGATACTCCATTGAACTCCAATGGTTTAAATATAATGTTTTCAATGTGTAGAAATCCATAACCAGACTACTGAGTTATAGAATGATGAGTAGTCAATTTGATCAAAAACCAAGTGTTAGAATGGATTTGTTCTTCTTTAAGTAATTATCTAAGATAGACAATGATATTAATAAATCATTTTTAGAATCAATATTTTTATGTGATTCATTTGGACAACAATATATACTGTAAGTATCATGTATACACGATAAGCTATTGATATTGTTGATATACTTTAGACACTTCCCCCTGTGAATGAATCAAAGTATAATGCACTCTCAACTGGATACTATCCAGGGATCAATACAATCATTGTTTCAATTCCATATAATATTCTTCAAACCAAATTAATCCCATATTAATTTCAGAAACCTACATAGGTCAATTCAAGATCTATTAGCCTTTTTATAAGATATCACTCTTCTAAGTTTAGATGTGTTTACAAATTCACAATTGATCCAGTAATTAATTAACTTTCATTAAACCTTTTCATAAAAATACAGAGTCTATGATTCTGTTGTATATTAAGAATAACAACTAGTGTTGATACATCATGGGTTTGAGATTGATCAATAGTTAAAAGAAATTATTGTTCATTTAGATATCTTACAAAAAAAACAAATAAATCGTTATGTGATAATATTCTATTGAACTAACAAATTTAAATAGCCATGGCTCTCAGAAGTCTACATTTATAATAATAAATCCTTACTTTAATTGTTACAAAATTTAATTTTGTTAACATTGATACAAATTTAATAATATTCTTAATCATTGTAAAAGATTTAATTATTTATATCAATTATTTGTATTCTTTTAAATTTAGGATTATGTACTTCTTCTATAGGGATAAATTAAAAAATTAATAAACCTTTAAAATAAAAGTGGATATAGAGTCCAATACAGTTTCAAATACACTCCTTAATTTTATTTAATGATTGGTGAAAAAAAGTTTGGCTCCATCCGAAGAATTATTGACTGTATATTATTAATTTGTATGGCTTATTATTCAACTATTACAAGATAATAGACATTATAAACAATCCAAATGCATGTATCTCAGAATCTTTGGTGCTTACGTCGAATATAATTATTTGTGTAATGCACTGCTCATTACAAAATGATCCTCGCGAATGCATTCAGTTCAATCACCATTTCTAATTTCAACGATTTATTTAATATCAATCATGTTATCCATCTACTTTTAGCAAAACTCCGCTATCTATCATCACTATGCAGCATCGGAGTTTTAAACATGCTCTGCAAATAGATCTTAAAGAAATGTATCTTTTTTGCTTCATTTTGTTGTCACCCGAATTCGTGTTGTGTTGTACATAACAATAATCATTACAATTCTATTCAATACAATTGCAATGTATTGATTTATGTTTATTCTTACATCAAAGATATTCCTACAAAATTCATCCGTAAAGAGTCACTTCTCCTAATTACTATGAAGGAAACAAGTTGAGGAATGAAAGTTAATACTTTCCTGAAAAGATTGGCCCCTTATTCACTTGCCCTTTTTCGTTCACTCATTGTTCTCAAATCAATAAAGTGATGGAGGTCATGTGAATTTAGTAAGAAAAGGCTATCTGATTTCTACTCCCCCTTTTGCGTGGATCTTCGACTTCAGTTAAATCATCCATCAAAAAAAAAAATCATTAAAATGCATTCTGTGTCCTTGCACTCTTCTCTCCTAATTAGTGATTTGATGGTGGACTATCACTTTAAATAAGTACAGTTGTTGCAATTCCTGTTTGTTTTTGTCTAGTTGGTTCTGAAAAGGGTTGAGCCTACAAGTTAAATGTGGTTGTCGAAGAGGTTTCCAAAATTCTTGAAAAAAAAGCCCCTACTACACATAATAAAGGGGTTATATTTTTTTAATGGTGACCAACAATTGGGTGAATCAGTATTGGGTGTTTGGGTCCAAAAACTTAGATTTTTTTATTTACCCCCATTACTTCCGATTGAGATTTTGTAAAGTAAAAATAACATTGGACTCCAATATTTTTATTTGATGAGGCAGATCAGCAGTGTGGTCCCCTTAATTTTATGTTTTTGTTTCTCGTCTAAAAAGAATTGAGATGTTTTGCATTCAAAAGGAAACTGTGTTGTTTTTTTGTTTCGAAAAATGGTAAATGATCGGATCAATTTCACTAAAAAAAATGAAAAAATCTAGATCACTAAAACCTTGAAAAAATATTGTTATAGTATCTTTGATGGCATGGTTATTTCCTGTAATGATGGTTTGATTGATTTCTCACACATTAAAAATAAATAGAATTTTAAATCAAAAATTAGGAATGAACTGAATCCACTAAATCAGTTCCTATTATCTAGATACTCCTAAGCCTAACATCATTTCATTTTTAGAATCCATTTAAATAACAAATATTATTTGTTTGTAAAATATATATATATATACTTATTACTTATTTATATATTTAGTATTTATTTATTTATAAGAATAATAATTTATTTATAAATACTAATAATAATAATAATAGTAATAATAGTAATCAAAGTAATAATAAACTTATTTATTTAATATTTTAAAATTAGTTGTAATATTATTTATTGATTTAAAAACTAATAAACTACCAAACAAATAAATTGATCTAAAATCTAAAATCTAAAAAACTAAAATCTCAATCCAATAAAAACAAAGATACAAAGAATTTACATTTCTTCGTAATTGAAAAAAGAAATTCTATCTTTCGAAAAATGGTCAGCAGATCGCTCACCACTTGTATACTTTTACTTTTTGTAATTTTTATTTCACATGCCACTGGTAAGTTGATCAATAATAATAATAATTATTTCGTCATCAAAATAATTAAATTTCATCAATTTCAAAATAATAATAATTATTTCCATGATTTAAAATTGGTGGAAAAACCATCCAATACTAATATTTATATATTTAAAATTATAATTAGCTACCCATTTTAGATATGGTACATTGTCTTGGGTTCAGTCAACCACCAGCGACAGAGCATGGACATTCACTTTGAAAGCTGCTTTCAGATATACTTTTTTCACTGAACAAGGTCTATACTACAAGGTCGGTGATACTATCACCTACGGTGAATTCAGATTCGACTATACTTATGAGTCTTGCTTCTTATTTTGGTGCGATGATGTGACCGATACCGCCGTCTTTGATATTCCTTGGGTCATCAACAACGTTTGATCTCAACTCCGATTGGATCACCGCTACTATGATCAAATCCTTCAGTGCCACCAGTGGCATTTTCTGGGTCAAGGCATACTTCAACCGGAACCAAATAGATTGTCAACATTGTATAACAATGCCGATAGTAGGTATTCTTTACCATTGCATCCTTCTTTTCGAATTATTAACTGTTTTGCAATTATTACTTCTTTAGAACCATGGAATTTACAATGTATTATGCCAATTAAGAATGGTATCGTCGGACAAGTTTTCACCAACTTCCTCACTTCTACCAGTTATTCCACTCAACTTAAAAAGATCCATCTTCAAAGTATTCCCAATTCCAGCTAACGATGTCAGTAAAACCACCCTCACCTATTCACTTGCCTCCTCTTCTGTTATGTCTGGTACTCAACCACCAGGAATGTCAATTACTTCGAACGGTATTGTCACTTTCAACCACCACAGGTCGGTGTCTACAGTGCTCAGTACTCGTATCAAAGACTTTCGCATCAGCTGGAAATCAAGTTGGTTACATTCCAGTAGATTTCCTCGTTAACGTAACTGACCAAGTTATTGTTGCTGCACCATCTTTCATTGTCCCAACACCAACCGCTGGATCAACCGTCCAAATTTCTGCTAGAATCCAATCCAACATCGTTTTGGCCTCCTACACTCCAATGGCAGGAAGAACCTGTGAAAATTTCCATTGGTGATCTTCCAACCGGTCTAGTCAGAGGTAGCCCTGTTTTGAGTGGACAATATACCAATGTCACCCTCAGCTGGCTCCCAGATACATCAGCAGTCGGTACCTACATTATTAACTTGTCTGTCAAGGACAATATGAATGTTATCATGACTGGAGGTTCTCAATTCTTCTATTTGCAAGTTACCATGCCACAATGTGGTAATGGTCAACCAGTGAACGGTGTTTGCAAATGTGACCCTGGATGGACCGGTCCTAAATGTGACCAATGTTTGCCAGGATACTATGGTCCAAATTGTGTCGTAACTCCACCATGTGTCAATGGTGTTCCATCCGAAGGAAACACCGGTACTGGTATCTGTACTTGTAACCAAGGTTGGACTGGTCCAGCTTGCAATGTCGCAAATTATCCAACGTTGCAGTCTCTCCAACCCATCTCTACCATTATTTCTCAACAAATTGTACTCGGAGCTCAAATCTTGCAACCAGCTGGTTCACAAGTATTCCTCTCTGCAGGTTCATCGCCATCCGTCAACTTCCCATCATACATCAGTCAGCCAACTGGTTTGACTTTGGACATCTACTTGATCTTTGATACCACCTCCTCTAGTTCAATTTCATCAACTCAATTTGCTTCACTTAAGACCAACTTCCCAACATTTGTTACTAACATGGCTAGTGCAAAGATCTAGTGTAAGATATGGTGTTGGTACCTTCTCTGATTCCGTAGCAGCTGCATACCCATTCTCTTTGAGATCATACTTGAAAGACTGGTACTGATATCGTCCCAACTATCAACTCTTTGACTTTCACAACTGGTGAGCCATTGGCTGACCTTCCATTACACCGCTGTCTCCCAAGGTATTCCATACATGACTTGGTCTAGTGCCACCTCAATTAGATCAGTAATTTTGATCACCGACAACAACATTGCTCCATCCACTGCAGCCCTCAATAATCTTAAAGCTACTTTGACCACCTATAATGTCTTGTTGGGTGTTTTCTCATACCAAAGTTCTTCATCCTATTCCTGGATCGCACCAGCCAAGTTGGGTTCCAACCTTTGATTGGAATCCATCAACCAATTGGTTTGCTCAACTTCCAAACTTGGCTACTACTCTAGCCAATAGCATGAATCTTTTTGTTGATGCTGACAAGAGTGGAGTCGTTAGCTCTGTCCCAGTATTAACAAGCAACACCCAAACCTTTGCCAATTTTTACCACAGTCCTCAAATTCCCAACTGCCGTAATCACCGACAACAATCCAACTGTCACTCTCCGTTCACCAGGTTTTGGACACCAGATCATCAATATCCAATACAACCATGCACCAGTAACCTCTCCCTTCTCAATCACTGTCAACGAAAATACTGTGTTGGAGCTGCCCCATCCACAACCTTTGCCGTCTCTGCTAGCGACATTGACTTCAACATTTCTTTCTATTCAATTTGCCAAGTCCCCAACCCTCGGAACCTTGCTCTACAAGGGTGCTCCAGTTGCTGCATTGACTGATATTATGCCACTCAACACCACTTCCAAGGATTTCACTTTCAATCCAGCTCTCTATAAGTATGGTACTGAGCAAATCCCCTTCACCATCTCTGACGGTTGTCTCACCGCTACTGCAACTCTTACAATCATTGTAAAATATGCAAAACATTGCCCCAACTTGTTCAAACGTTGCTTTCAGCCGTTGACCAATTCAATAGCGTCAACTTTACTCTCTCTGGAACTGAGTTCAATAATTTGGCCTTAAACCTCCAGTTGTCTTCTTACCATCTCTCAGCTTGCCAACATCGGTACCCATCATGTACAATGGTGTTCCAGCTAGCTCCACTGCAAACTTACCCTAGTCCATCCAACTTCACTTTTGTTCCAAAGGCAAACTGCTACCAACGGTCCATTTTACCACCTCTTTCATTGTCACCAATCCAGCCACTCTCTCTAAGATTTGCTCTTTGACCATCACTGTTGCTCGTCTCTACATGCCACCAACCATCAGCATTGTAACCTCCCAAACCATGACACCATTGACCAACAAGACTATCCCATTCACTGTTTCCAGTTATGAAGATATCCTAAAGGTCAACATTACCAGCATCAGCCCAGCAAGTGGAGTTTTCTACCGATAGCGGTTAACAAAACCAATCACTTCTGCTCCATATCAATTCGGTACCTACAATCTCGCTGGTATCTACACTGCCTCATCAAACATCTACTATGCTGCCACAACGCCAACGAACCAAACATTGCCTTCACCATCCAAGTTTGCTGACTACTTTGGTGGATCTGACACAAGACTGTCACCATCGCTGTCACTGGTCCACGTGTCAACCACCCACCCATTGCCAACAGTATCCCAACTCAAGTCTTGAATGAAGACGGTGTCTCACCAGTTGTTACTCTTACTGGAACTGACCCAGACCAAACCAAGATACGACAACACTCTTAGCGTTATCATCACAAGCACTCCACAGTTTGGTGTCCTCCAAAATCCAAATGGTTCACCACTTGCCAACTTCAATAATGCCCCATTAAATGTCATCTACAAGCCAAACACTGGATTCTTCGGACAAGACTCCTTCACCTACGCTCTTGAGGATTCACTCAGTGCTTCGTCCAACCAGGTTGTTGTCTACATGAATGTCACTCACGTCAACCACAAACCAAACTCTCTCCATTCCAGATTTACAACTCTACGGTCAAACTGGTGGTCAAACTCCAGTCCAAGCATTCACCATTGTCCATCTGATGTTGATGCTGGAGATTCCCTCATTGTCACCGTCTTAACTGTCCCCAAATACGGTGCGATCACTCTTGCTGGAACCGGTATTGCTGTCACTGCCGCCACTGTCATCAATTCATTTGATCTCTTCTACACTGTCCCAGTTGCCATCAACTTTGACTTTTGCATCCACCTACTCCGTTCAAGTCTGTGATAACTATGTCCCACAATTGTGTGTCAACCAAACTGCTCAAGTCATCTTCAACTTCCACAACCATCCATCCACCACCAACTTGCCAACCAGTATCCATCACTACCGACCAACTCACCCAATCTCAATTCATTCTCACTGGTGTTGACCAAGATTCTGCTCCAGGAATGGTTGTAGCTAACATTGCTGACTTCACTGGTCTCTCAACTGTTGGATCCATTTTATATACAATGGACAACCAATCAACTCTACCGACCGTCTCGTTGTCCCAGCCAATGTTGTCTTTAACCCATTGGCCACCACCGACAATGCTGTCGTTCCATTGACCTACACAATCATCAACGAATTCGGTATGAAAGCTTCATGTGCTCTCAATATTGTTGTAAAACCGTGTTGCAGTCAACCCAACTCTCCAGTTGGCAGATACCATCATTGTTTTCCCCTGATTCCACCAAGACCATTCCATTCACAGTTCTGATCTTGATTTTAACGAAGTTCTTACTGTCGTCGTTACTTCTGTAACACCATCATTTGGAACTTTCTTGGATGCCAATGGTACAATTATCGATACTGTCAGACAAGGACTCGGTTCCTTCGATGTCTCTGCCTCACACACAGCCAACTCTTACATTACCTATGTTGCTTCTAACCAAATTTACTCTGGTGTTAGCAATCACCCTCTTGGTAACTGACTTCAACTGGTCTCACCGATACCAAGACACTCAACATTCAAGTCTCAGGATCTGTTGTCCATATCCACCAGTTGCAAACCCAGTTGGACCAATCGTCACCGATCAAAACGCCATCTCTGGAGAATACACCTTCACCGCCTCACATCCAAAGATGCCATCATACAACGGTGCCCTTACAGTTGTTATTGCCACTCCACCACAACGTGGGTAGTGTAGTCAACAGCTCAACCTGGCAACTCCAGCTCTCTTCAAAATTTGCCCCAACTGCCAACATCTACGGAAATGATAGCTTCCAATACTACGTTGTTGATGACAATGGTTACACCTCTAACATCGTCACCGTCTTGGTCAAATCAACAAGGTTGAATACCCACCAATTCATTGATTTCAACCCACCAACCATCGTTGCGTAGGTAACTGCCACATTACCCAGAATCAGTTCCATTCAACTTGACTGTTACCAACATCAATGAAGTCGATTTCTACAATGTCACCCTTACTATCCTCCCAACTAAACGGACACTTCTTGTTCAAAGGAGAGAAGATCTCGGCCGTCCCATATGTCCTTCCAATTGACCAATTAGAAAACACCCTCCTCTACCAATCCAACGACACCAAATTCCAGTACACAGACACCTACCAAATTACCTCATGTACCAGAGTCAAGTGTGGAGACACCACTGGTCACATCTTATTTGACTACACTTACTCCACTCCAATTGGAGACACCCAAGATGTTGTAACCATCCAAGATGTCCCAGTAGTTTTCAATCTTGCCGGTTCAGTTTGTGAAAACGATGGTGTTTTCTTCCAATTCCAATCACTTCCACTCTACGGTGTCTTTATTGACTCCAACGGAAAACAACATCAACTTCAACTTCAACAAACATTACCAACCCCAAGGTAACCTATGCTCCATTCACTGGTATCTACGGTCGTCCACTCGAAACCGTCTACTACCAAGTTGTATCCAACCATCAACTTGTCTCCCTCTCACACCCAATTGTATTCTATGTTGATCAAGTTATCTTCCAGCTTACAATGGTCCACTCAACTTCACAACCTACGAAAACACATCCCTCCCATTGATGTTCACAGGTCCAATGTCAACGGAGCCATCATCCAAATCATCTCATACACCAAGAACGGTGATTTAGTATACCACATGAACAGCACTTACAATGTCAACATTACCAGCGCTGGTTTGCAACGTGGTGCCAACTCACCATACTCCTTCACCTACTACCCACCACCAGGTAGATTTCGGTAATGAATTGGATACCTTCCAATTTGTATTGGCTCAAAACTACACCTCCCAAGTATACACAGTCCCGTATCAATGTCCTTCAAGTATTCGTTCCACCAGTTGTCGAGCCATTGACTTACCTCAAGGAAGAATTGACCACAGTACCACTCGTCAACAACGTTGGACAAGTCTTGACTAACGGATCGACTGTCATCCCTGGAATGTTACCGCTGAGGATTTCCCATGGTCCACTCTTACCAGCAAACGTATCCGTTCCAAACAACAAAGGACAATTCTTCCAATATGTTGACGGTGTTAAGGGAAGCCTTATCACAAAACAACCAAGAAGTTATTCGTTCATCCAATGGTCTCTGGAGTCTTCTGGAGTGTCTACCAAACTCCACTTGGTAGATTCAGGTAAGAAGTTCGCTACTCTCAATGTATTCGGTATCAGTCAGAAGGCTTTGGTTTACGGTGTGTAGAGAAGCAATTGGTCTCAAGTAAGAACATCTTTATTGATGTATTCCCCAAGAATATCCCACCAGTTGTTTACCCTCAACGAAACTGCCCAACATGCCTCAACAAAGCTCTCATACACTTTCGGAAATATTTCTGTCTTCGATTTCGAGTCATTTGGTAACAGCAACAACATTACATTCACCGTCAACCTCACCAATACTGAAACTGGAGAACTTACCTCAACCGGTTCACTCTCCATGCAATATGCCCCATCATCTTCATGCAAGATCTCTAGCAACTCTATCACATGTCTCAACACCAACAATCTCCTCCTCAACTACTACTTAAGTTCCATTTCTGCTGTTTTCACTGAATCTGGAAACTATTCATTGGTTGTTTTTTGTCAACGATCTTGGTTACATCCGTACCCTCAACATCTACAACAGCATGGAGCAATTGACTGACACCAAGTCCACCGTTCTTATCGTCACATCAACTGGAAGCGGTGGTGGAAACAAGACTGTTGTCCTTTCTGCTGCCATTGCCGCTGCTGCCGTAGCTGCCGCCCTCATCGCTCTCGGTGTCTGGAGAGTTCTCAAGGCCCGTGCTCCACCAACCGATGCCTTCTTTGGAGACTCACCATTTCTCCGATGGATCCGTCTCAAGCAACCCATTGTACGAACACTCACCAAATTCTGGAAACAATCCATTATATGAAAGCAGTAAATTAATATCCTAGAAAATATATTTTAAACAGTATTAAATAAATCTTTAATAGTCTATTTCTTCAACAGTTCATAGTAAATTTAGTTTGCGGGTGGCTTTGCTTCTTTGATCAACGCACCGAAATGATTGTGGATAACGAGAATTGAGAATTTAGTGACATCGTTGATGTTACCGGTGGATACACTGCTATAGTCAAAGTATCCGGCAATGTCAGAGTAACCATCCTTCCAGAATTGTACTTTATCAGCCTTGTTCTTTTCGTAGACCTTGATGTAGGCCTTGGTGATTGGCTTCTTGGTTTGTCTTTCGATAACTCTGAGTTGTCCAGCCTTCTCTGTGATTTGGACGGCAATGTTGTTAGAGTATACGGTGATGTTATTGTGAATACCGGCAGAGTGGCAGTCGACAACGATGTTGGAGTTCTTGAACTCCTCTGGGATGCTGATGGTGAACGAACCGGTCTTCTCCTTGAGTGGGAATGATTCTTTCTTATTGGGTGAAATGTAGAGGAACTGTCCCATTTCATGTTGGACGAAAGGGTTGGTTGAGAAGAGAAGCTCAATGTCCATGATGTAATAGTTGACATTGATTTCAGTGAGGTTGCTATAGTTGACGGAGATAGCTCTGTTGGCCTCGAGGTTGACGTCGAAGGATGGCTCGGTACTGACGAGTTTGGCATGTCTTCTGTCACGGTCGTTTTCGGACTCCTCTGGTTCAATGACATTACCAGTGTCGTTAATTAGTTGGAATCTTATTGTAGAGATCTCTGAACAAAGCATTCCAACGATGGACTGGAAAGTTCTTGTATTTCTTGGCGATCTCCTTGGCCTTGGTTGGGGTGGCATTGAAGAAGTCCAAGTATGAAATGAGGTAGTCATATTGAATTTGGAGATCTGGAAGACATGATGGTTCATTAAAGTCAGTGACATCAATGCATTCAGCAGAATCTTCGTCGTCGGCATTGATGCTGGTAGCAGAGATCGAGATTGAAGAAATTCCTTGGGCAACTTCATGTGAGCGTGAAGCTTCAGTCTTTGACTTCTTAGTTAGATTCTTAAGTTTCCTTTTCTTCCTCTTCCTTCTTCTTTCTTCCTTATCACGGTTCTTATCTTCTTTCTCCTTTTGTTTTTCCTCTGTGGTCAACTTTCTCTTCTTAGAATTATCATCCTTTGGTGGGAATTCCAATGCCTCTGCAACCGCAGGTAGAATCGGTGAAGTTGGAGTAGCTTCTGGGGAGGTTCCGACTCTCTTCATGACCTTTACTGTTTCTTCGTAGCGATCTTGGGCGAGGAGGTAGTAGACCAAGGAGACCAAGTCTCTGTCTGATGGATTGACAGTGTAAGTCAAATTCTTGCAGAAGCTTTGGTATTGCTTGGCTAAGCTTGTCATTCAATATGGTTCTCTTTTCACCAATTTGATGAGTTCTTGCGTTGACGAGTGGAGCATACTCAAGGTATGAGAATTCTCCTCTGTCCAATGGGTTGGAAGTAAGCAATGGGCTTTGAATGACACTTCCAACTGGGATTGAACCAAATGAATTGCTCAAGAAATCTTGACAGTACAGTGGGTCTTTGTGGAAGATGGTGAACGACCAAACAGTGTAGTCATAGTGTTTCTTTTGCTTAAGCAACTCAATAACCTGTTTCCAGAGTTTATAGTTGTTAAGTTTTGGATATAGATGGTGGAGTGAAATACGATTGATATTCTCCTTGGCAATGTAGTCCAAGATAGCTTGATTGGTACCATTGTTTTGCGATGTATTCCCATGAGAGTTGGTTCACAATGGTTGGGGAGGAAACAACATTGAAAATGAATGGTTCTACTGATGAGATGATAATATCTTTCTCAGAGATATGGGCTGGGAAGTGTGAGTAGGAGCCTGGCTTGGGGAAGTAGAAATAGTATTCGAAGCTGTGAGTAGAGTATGGAGAGAGCTTTGTTGATTCTCCACGAGTGTAGAATGGATGTGGACCAATTGGTACTGAGCCCTTTGGAATTTGAAGGAGAACATCGAGTTTCTTTTGTTTTGATGATAAGTTGGCAACAACAACAAGGGCACCGTATACCTTTGAAGACAAAAACTCTTGGCTTACATAGATTTCATTTTGTTCATTGTCCTCATAGGAGTAACGGTTTGATGGGTCAAAGAAATGTTGGCTAACCAAAACATTTGAGTCGGCAGTCAATGGAGCACTAACTAACTCTTGGTGGAAAACTACCACTGAGTTGGTTGGTGTGAAGACGATCTTACCATCCCTGTTTCTAGTGTCTCTATCATTGGTGGAGAATGGGAGATCCAAGACGGCAGCGGCCAATAATGCAGCGGTGAAGCTAGTTGGAAGAATAATGTATTTGCTCAAGAATGGTTGGTAGGCATCCGAGTTTTGTTGAGAAACAATGTATTGGACATAGTCTCTCCAGAATTCATTGGTTGCAACAAGCTGTGGATCATTGTAGTTAACTTTGTAGTAGTTGGTTTCTGCCCATTCCTCAGTCTTCTCGATTTCCTTGTAGATTGGAGCAGGTGATGGTTTTCTTTTCTCTCTCATTGAGGTCTGACTGTATCCAGGTTCACCTCCATACATAGGTTTATCAACAAAAATTGACTTGGTGCACAACTCATTTCATATTCCATCATGTCAGGTTTAGCCTTTCTCTTTTTGGAAAGACCCAATGACAGGATTTTTGGTGAAGCAGCCTCTAGTTCCATTAACCTTCAAGTTCTCCTTCACCATCTTCATCATCATCATCATCATCATCATTATTATTTTCATCATCATCATCATTATCATCATCACCACCACCACAATCACACCACTACCACCATCATCATCATCATCATCATCATCAGTAGAAGAATCGAGTGAAAGAGCAATCTTGAAGAGCTTATCGTAACGAATGGGAGCCAATTGACTAATTTGAACGGTTTCAACAATGGAAGTTTCAATATTTTTAGCATGTTCAGGGAAAACCTCAGCCAACAAGATCTTCTCAACGACATTCAAACGAGCAAACTCAACGGAACTGTTGAGATACTTGACCAAACGTCCATAGTCTCCAGATAAATAGTTGTCCATGAATGTTTTGTGCATCTTTTGATGATACAAATGGCTTGACGACTTGCTCAAAGAAGGTTTTATCCTTTTTGTAGATAAAGAAAGCAAGCTCATGGCAATAGAATTTGGAGAACTTCTCAGTCTTTTGTTCATAGGTCAATGACTCCCATTCAGCAACGAAGGAGAAGTCTTGGAGTTGACTGGATGGCGAAATTGTCTTGGCAAGTGAGAGGAACTTTCCAAGAGTATCGTACACAGTGAATTTTGCAGAGTCTGCGTTGGAGATTGTAAACTCTTTACCAGCTGGAACAGTTGTGATTAATTTCTTCTCGGTAAAGTGTGCTTGGGCATCAAGGGAACGAACCAAGCTGGTATCTTTAAAGGTTGCCTCGGTTTGATCGAGAACTACTTCACGTGTGACAACAGAGTCAGTGTCAACTGCAGTGACTTGGACCAACTGACCAGCACCAGAAAGCTGTGAGAGTGGGACTGAGATATTACCCTTGGCGTCGGGTACCAAGTTCAAAATGACAACGGAAGGACTGTTGAGAAACTCCAAGAAGCTCGAGTATTCGCTTTTGTGTAAGCCCATTTTAAGTGCAGCATTTGATTTGAATTTGGGCATAGCTTCGTTGCTTCTATAGTCAGAAGCATCCTTGAGCTTTTCATCTCTGTGGGTTGTATTTCCAACAGACCATGGTTGGAGAAGAAGAGATGGTTTCTTCAATGAATTTCCTGGCAATGTGCTCTTTGCGATCTTTCTATTGAGGATATAGGTAATCTCATCACCAAGAGCACGCCCACTGAGATAGGAGGTTTCTGCTTTAGTGAATTGCTGTTGGAGAATTGGAAGAGTGCCACATGCTAAAGCGTTTGTTGGGTTGGCAACAAAGTAGCTAGAAATAACGTGTACTCTAGTGGTTGGAGATGGATTTCTAATGTTGATCTCCAAGTTCTTCTTGTTAGTGGTGGCAGTTACATTAAGTCCATGGACCATTGATGGGTGGTAGGACAAGGCTCTGGATGTATTTACAATGAAACCTTCCTTGATATCACCATCACAAACCTCAATTTGAATCAAGCTATAGGGCGAGTACAAAATCAAATAGTAAACACCTGGAGCCAACTTTGAGATTTGGATCTCTTGATGTTCCTTATCCAAGTGTACCAAGCTAAGGAGGTCATTGACAACAATATTTCGTCTAATTTCAAACAAGTTGAATCCAGATCTTGTAACGGATGTCTCGCTTCCAAAGTATGGAATGGTAATGACATCACCACTTCTTGAGTAGATGGTTGATGGATATTGATTTAACAAACGATTCTTAATAGCAAAGTTAAATGTTGTTTCAGCATAGACTGCGATGGATTCAACCTGAATAAAGAGAATTTAAAATTAGTAAATATAATTGTAAGTGTTGGGAAATGTTGTAACTTACATCCTTCAATTTACCCAAGTGGATGACACCATTTCTGTCTGTTTGCAACATATCATGGATTTCTTCGCTAGAAAGTACGTTGCGGAATCCAATTGATACTTGCTTGTTGGCAAACACGCTCACCACCTTTGCCAATGATATTCAATTTGTATCCTTCCTTGTCGTAACTAAGATGAACATTTGTGATTTGGTCAGTTTGATTGATTGAATTGATTGGAATTTCGTTTTGGAATGATAAATCTCTGTAGTTAGCACCACCACTTAAGTCTTTGATTCTTGCAGTGAATTGACTGACACTTTGGATATGTTCTCTGGGACCTTGAATAGATAGCTTGATTCTTCTTTGTCAGACAATGGGAATGGACTGATTTCTTTTGAGGTTACAATTTTTTGATTTGACTAATTTGGAAACAATGGAGATGATTAGTAACTATACTATATTTATGGACTTGGGTCCAAAGCTATGCAACATACATTATCGGTTGTTGTGATTGTCAACATTGTGTTTTCAAGATTTGAAATTGGGATTTGAGTACCGTTCAAGTAGAGTTTACCACGAACAATAATTGGTGCTTTCTCACCTTGGATAAAGGTAGAGTTTTCAAGATAGACTGAACCATCCAAGGTGTAGTTTTCTTTCTTACGCTCAAAAGTGGAGAAGGTTGAGAAATCATCGGCAGTGATAATAATGTTGGTTTGAGAAGCATGTGCAGAGAATGGAACAGTAATGTCTCCTTTTTCATCGCTCTTGTAAACGTTACCATCAATGGTAACACTGCATTTGGTGATCTTTACGGAATCCTCATCGAGAACATGAATCAATTGTCCATTTTGGGAGATGGCCGAGATGATATTGTATTTACCCTTCTTTACAATGGCACGACTTGATCTACCGTTTCCAATGAATTCAATGACGAAGAGACCACGCTTACCTATGAGTGTTGGGAAGTCAAAGGTACGGTCGACAGATTGGATGGGTGGCTCGGTGTAGTCGAATGTATACTCTTTATTGGAAACAAGACCATCGAGTTTGATTGCGTAGTCTAGCTGCTTTTTCTCAGTTTTGTAGTAGTTGTAAGTGTTGATTTCAAATACTTTAATGAGGAGATGCTGTACGTTCTTAATGGCACACTTGATTGTGACAGCCTCGTCTGGGTGGAAATAGGTTTGATTAGCGGGATCGAATGTGATGTCTACCCGATCCTTAAGCTCCTGGACAGCAGAGGGCTCCAAGAGTTGATACCACTTTTCAATGTCACTTTGATTGGCGAGCAATTTTATCTCGGCAAATAATGGCTTTAAAAAGGTTGGACGGAAATACTTTAGATAATCATCGAAAGACTTCCTAGTTTGGAACAATCTTCTAAAGAATTTCTTGAGTAAATCTTCATCGTCCTCTCTGGAGATGGTTGGAATTGATGCATCAATGTAGTCATTGTTGAATAGAGCAACGTTTCTTAGCTTAGTACGATTGATATCAATGTAGTAGTCGGTATCTCTAGGTATCTGACAGTAGTGCTTGAATTTTTCAGTGTCATAGTGATTCTGTTTGATCTGGAAAGAAAGATAATGATAGAGTACGTTGAGCTTCACGCTGTTGAAGCTTGCTGGTAGCTTGTTGACATATGCATATATTGATTTGAATGTTTGCTCAGCAACAGCGCTGTCGGATTTCCAGTCTGGATAAACTTCCTGAGATGGCAAAAGTTTGGTTATGTACAGGGTGACGAATCTAGTGTCGACCAATCAGACTTGGAAGCTGCGATTTTATCGAGTTGTGCCAATGTCAAGTTTTTAAATAGACTGCTTCTACTTCCGATGCCAGATTGCAAGATATACTCGACGACTTTGTCGTAGACTGGGTAGTCGGCGGATATGAGTGCGATCTTGATCTGTTGTGGGGTCAACTTGAAGTTGTTGACCACGTATGGAATGGCTTTTCTTTGGAATCTCAACTCATTTGGATAGGATTCGAGGATTTGCTTGATGATTGTGTTCTTGTCGACCTTTGACTCATCGAGCATGGTTGGATAGTGGACGGCATTGTTGTCGTCGGAGGCAGTGATGGTTGGTGGATAATGGAAGGTCAAAGACAATTGATTTTTTAGTGATTCAAAGACTTTGTTTGCGTTGTCTTTCGAGTAGCCTAGGAGCAGCGAACGATTGGAGATCTCACTGTGCAGAGTGTGGTCGAAGGCAGAGGGATCGTCCGTCCACTGCTTGAGGAGTTGATCAAAACGTGATTTGTTTTGTTTGACAACTAAAGTTGGATCGACATTGAGCAAATGCAGACAGTTATAATAGAAGTAGTCGACACTTCCAGCGATCAATGTATTCAAATGACTCAATCTTTCAGTGTTATCACTTGACAAAACATAATTTTCTTCAAATTTTGTGTTTGACATTTTTATTATTATTATTATTAATATTATCTATTTTGAGAAATCAAATAAGATTTACTATTTTAAGATCGATCTTGTATTATTTGTGTTGTGTTTTATTTGTGTTGTGTTTGTACAACTGTTTTGAGTAATTTAATTTCCTTAAGATATTTAAATCTTATTACACTATAAAACTATACTTAACTAATTAAACAAACTAATAATTTAAATAAGTAATTAATAATATTTTATTTATTATTATTAGTTTATTTATTCAATTAATTATCTTTTAGTTTATGATATGGTTTGAAAATTATTAATTGAAATAAATAATCTATAGTTTTGCACTCGGCTTATTGATTTTGACTAAAAAAAGTAAAATAAATAGTATTTTCCCAAGAAAGTGAGATTTTTACATAAATAAAAATTAATTAAAAGAAACAGGGAAATGACATTCTTATCCCTCAACGTTACTTTTATTTTTTTGTGAGTTTTAACCATACCTATATTTATTTAAGGGTAAGGTTTAGAATCCCAAAGATTTCTTTTTTTTACAACCACAGGGCCAGTTGTGATGACCATCATTTATAGAGTCATTTGGAGCAAGGTTTCAACAGTGGACTGTAAAGATTTCGAAACAACAGAAGATTTCTAAGAGTACATCAATTGTTTAAGTAGTTGAGGGCTTCGCTTGAAAAATTTCATGGAGGGATGGTATCATACTACTAGAAAACATAAGTATATTATTTTAATGAATTAGTATACCTGATTTTTTTTTTTTTTTTTTGTTGTTATAACCATACAGTTGTTTATTTAAGGTAGGGTTTAGAAAGCCTACAGATTTCTTTTTACAACCACAGGCCGGTTGTGATGACCATCATTTTATAGAGGCATGACTGCCTATTATTATTTGGAGCAAGGTGTTTCAACAGTGGACTGTTAAGTATTTCGAAGCGACAGAAGATTTTAAGAGTACACCAATGGTTTACGTAGTTGAGGGCTTCGCTTGTCAATTTACATATTCTTCATGGCGGGATGGTATCATACAGACTTGAAAGTACATGGGTTCACTGGAAGTGTATGGGGAAAAAACTGGAAAACCCGGGATTCGAACCCACCACCCAAGGCGTCACAAGCAGACTACCATACCACATCAGCTATTCTGCCTTGGGCAGTACCTGATCAGTATCCTATTTATTAAATATTAAACCACCTCCACTATTTTGCTTGATCAACATAATTCCCGCATCCGGGCGTGTATTCGTTAAATCCGACTTGCCAGACTCGAACTAGCAACCTTTTGATATCTCTTGTGATACAAACTACAGTCAAACACTCTACCACTTGAGTTAAAGTCGGATGATGAGATTCCAAAAATTTAGCTTAAAAATTTTGATTCAATAATTTAATAAGTCAATCAACATGGAGTTCTTACATGTTGATAATTAGTAAAAAAATCATAGTGGTAATGTAAAAACTTAAGTCAAAAAATGTTTTGATTGATTCAAACTTTAGTCATCATTATTTCATCCAAAGTGTGGACAACTAGTAGTATGTATATTAATTGATCAAAAATTTTGAAACGTATATAAGATATATAGAATGTCAAAAAGGAAACATGACTCAATAGATGAACAGGGATCATTATTGATAGTATCAAGCTTAGTCTTTGAAGTTAACAATTCATTGATCAACTTTTTGAAAGTATACAATCTATATTATCAGTTGATAGGTGAAGATGATAGTGGTGATAGCAATGAAAAATGGCGTTCAATATGTGCAAAGTTCTTGATTAATTTTCATAATAATAAGTATCCACATTATTATGATGTTAATGGATTTAACAAGTTTCTCACTGATCTGTTCTTTGATAAATCAATCAAAGTATTTAAAAAAATAAAGAGACTTTCATGTTTCCAACACAAACCATCAATAACTTTACTCTACAATTCTATTGTCAAAGATAAAAGAGTAAGTGCCAATAATATTATCTGTCAGCTCTATAATTTCTGATTTTAATTGGATATCATATTAGTTTAAAGAGATGTACGATCAAAGTGATCAGGAGCAATTCAAATACAGAATGGATACCTATCGAAAGGATTGTTGCTTTGATAGTCTCAATGAAAAGTTTGATTACTCCGATGTCAAATCACTATTGATCAGAAATGCCACTTACATTGGAAATACAGCTGCACCGCAATTAACAATAACACAAACACTCCCATTAGACTCTAATGGTCAACTATCAGATATCTTGTTGGAAAGAATCATTACCAACCTAGTTCTAGTTTCAGAAAAGGAAAGTGAATTGATTGATAATTCCCGAGTTGTTCAACTTGCACTAGTATCTAAAAAATTCTTCAAACTGATGTCAAACATTCTCAACAAGAATCATTTTCAATGGTACAGTTCGTTCAATTTCGACAATGAATATTGTCTCATCAAACTACCCCCATTGTACTTTGATTATGAATTAATCAGATCAATTCCATATGACAAAGGACATGAATATGCCACTCATTTGATGTCAAGAGTAGAATTATTCACAATTACATCCGATGAATGTGATGTTGGGGCTGACTTTATTAATCGAGGATACATTGCCGGTGAATTCATAAATCCCTATATTAATCAGTCGAATTACCGATATGCTGTTAAAACAACCTCATACTTGGTATAATCCACCTCCAATGCCAAATCTCAAACAAATCAAAGTTTTCAATTATTATGGATATCGTTACAATTACAGTGACCTCCTGGATCACATAATTTCAGGCATCCCAAATCAAGATGGATATGGACTTGAACACTTTTCCATCGAAATTCTAAAGCATAGTAGTCATAGACCAACGTATAACGACATCTCATTTCTTAAACCACTTATCCAACTTCATTCCAAAACTATGAAATCAATTCGTATGGAATATTTTACATTTTTAGCAGATGAACTAGGACTTTTTACAATCTTAAAGGAGAATCTTTCTTTGATGAAACAACACAACTACTTATTTGATATGGTAATAGATCAACAAGGCCAACCATATTACGATGAAATATGGAAAATACCTGATTACCATGAAGTACTTCATTATTTAAAAGAACAAAAGGCAAAGATCCATAAACAATTGCCATATAAATAAAATTATACATCTATGATATAAATTTCATTTGTCAACTCAACTCCAGATTTAATAATTTTGCAATCTCCAACTGAGTCTACTTAGATGCTCTTTCGACTTTTTTGATCTATCAAAATCATATATAAATTTAAATTGATCAAATGAGTAAAGAATGAATGAAGTTTGGTTTTATTAGTTGTTAAATACAAAGAGAATAGTAGTTGTTGTGTTTGTATTATTCTTATGGCTATTGATAAGATACACCTTTGGAATTTACAGACAATACTTCAACCCAGGAGTTTAAGTCGTCTTTAGTGTCGCATGCAAAGAAATATAATCGATTGTTTGTGATTAATGTGAATGAGTATTTTGTTTTGGCTTTTCTTCGACCTTGAGCGAGTAAAAGTCTTTAAGGTCGATGGATCCTCGTGGTTTCTTCATCTTCTTGTCGTCAAGCTTGAAGTAATTCAAGGTATCGTCCTTGAAGAAGAAATGATATTTCTTCCAGTGACTAGACTTTGATGGACTGCTAGTCTTGTAGAGGATACCATCAATCTCTTTTCTTATCTCTCTTCGTGGCTTGTCGAGGAACACTGATTTCTTACGTTCTACTGTTGGGAACTGACTTGGTCCCTTCCATGGGGATGCACTACCGGATGCTGGAGATACAGGCGAGCCCGAAGCACTGTCGTTGTTGGCATTGTTATTAGATGGCGTTGAAGAGTGGCTGTCTGGAGAAGCCAGCTCAATGGAAGATTCTGTATTGTTTGTGGAAAGCAGGACTGGGGAGCTACTTGGATGTTTGAATTCGCTGCTACTATAATTTTCTACATCGAGAGAATTCAAGCTGTTTGGAGTACTTATTACACTGTTGCTGGCGCCGTTGTCCACTGATAAACCTAAAGATTCAGATGAAGTAGGATCCGACAATAACGATTCATTATTTGCTTCTCCATTGATATTCTTCTGAGCGTCAACCAAGTTTTCAATGTTTGAATTAGTATTTGATGTTGAGGAAGTGGTGGTAGTTGTTGAAGTAGCAGAAGTAGTATTGTTTGGTTGCAGATGATCCTCAGGTGTTGACTTCATTTGATTTGGCTTGAATTCAACAGAATGATCTATTTTACCTACACTTCCTGTTAATGAACCAGAGATTTGAGTTGGCAACGAGGGATTTGATCCAGTCATCTTCACGCTTGCTCTTCTTACTTCGGATGGTGAGCTTGGGATGGGAGAGTTGGGCAAATACTTGGCATAAATCCATGGAAGACGAATGTCAATTGAATCCTTTGGTGATGGTCTTGCAATGTGTGATGGTACATTCTTCTCATACTTTTGATTGGCTTTGGCATTACCTTCGAGGCTCTTTATGTGATCAGTATCCAAATTTGATGAAGACAATCCACGCAATGACTTGACCTGTGAAGCACCGTTTGGCAGATGACGATGAACTCCAGAACACTCCACACATAATACTACTCCAAATGAAATAGATACCCATGATGGATCGGCTGCACCGCAGTCAGCACATATTTGATTGGATGGTTCTGAGAGGAAATCGTTCTAGAATTTAACAATGAGAACAGTTAGTTTGGAATCATGAATAGATTATAGGAGTAGAGTAGATGGAAAAAGCAGAGTCAGACGTCAAAGAAAGTAGAGTCATGAGTAAGTAAATAGGTAGAGTAGCTTGGACTAGAGATAGAATAAAGAAGTGGAGAGAGTTCTTCTTTTTCTTGTGGTTGCTTTCTTTTTGAAAGGTAGGAAACTATGTTTATCAGAGCTGCTAGAGATAGAAGGAGTGGAGCAAGATAAGCTGTTGGTACTGCTGCTCAAACTGTTGAAACAACTACCACTGCTGCTACTAAGACTATTACAACTACTGCTCAAACTGCTTAAGCTGCTTAGACTGTTGGAGCTGCAGCTGGTACTCAGTCCATTCGACAAATCACTTGGCAACGATGCCGAAGTGATTGTAAAGTAGACAGAAGAAGGATTGAGATGGTTGCTTCTATTATAAGCAGACGGAGTAGGTGTAGAGACAGAGTGGATAAGCGGGGTGTTGTTCACAGTCGAGGCATTCGAGTTGCTGCTCGATGAATGCTTGGACGAAGGAGAGAGAATAGAGCTAAAAAGTGGGAAAGAGGAGAGTTTCATAGGAAGAGAGTGTCGTTTTTTTTCTGGTCGACCAGAAGAGTTACCATAGTGATGGTGGTGGTGGTGATGATGATAGTAGTGCAGAGATTGAGAATGGTTAAGTTGTCTTACCTCGTCTTCTGCTTCGGTAAGAGAATCGAGTTTCTTGGCAATGGACGAACGAATCAAAGAGATCCAGAGGAAAAGTGTCTGGGTATCTGGACATGAGAAAAAGTAGATTCTCAAAGGTGTAATCAATTGGAAGCAATGTGGATGGTCCACGACCTGAACTAATTTTACAGATGACAATATTAAGTTGATACATTTCATTTTCTTTGGCTAAGCAGACAAGACAAGGAAGTTAGTTGCATATTCGAGCTAGCTAGGTTTGTTATCGATCTATTTACCTTTTCATTTGAATCTTCGGACACTGCATTGTAATAGAGATTTCCGTTTTTGAGATAGAATTGCTTTTGTTTCCAGAGAATCTCTGTATGCTGTTTGACCAGGATACCTGACATTTCTGGGTCTTTTGATGGGTGCTTCGTAGGGTGTTGAAACGAGTTCGTCGTAGTCTGTAATGAGTGAACGCTTTTTGCTTCTTGTTTTCTCGAGTAGTTGTGAGATGGACTCGTCGATATCGTTGATCCAAATCATCTTTTCACCAAGTGATGAAGCTGTCAATGTGATGGCGGTGGTTCCAATCGAAGTTGCCAAGTCGTTACCCACTCCAGTGTTGGCAGTGATACCAATCAATTGGAATGAGAATGGATTGTTTGGATCAGCCAAATCGATCAATGATGCTCCATCCAAATGATATGATACAATAAACTTGAATTTACCTTCATCGGTACCTGTCAATGTGTTTCTTGGGTTCTTTGATTGAGACAACTGCTTGGCAAGATTCTTGTTCTCTGTCTTCAAAAGGATATCGTTGAAAAGGAAGAAGAAGTAGATCTTTGATTTCTCTTCAAGGCAGGAGAGTGGACCCTTACGGACATATCTACGATGTGGCTCGGCAAGATTGTCAAACTTTCCAACGAGACTGTGTTGGATATTCAACACCTGATTGAGATTCTCTGCTTCTCTCTTCTTTTCGTTGACATACTCTGCGACGTCTTTCATCTTCTTGAGGGCAACAGAGAGGTTATCGTAGTCTGGATGGGTTTCGCTTGTAAACTTGACCAAGTCTTGGAGAAGCATGACATAACGTGGCAATCTCTGGATGGGCATGATAAGGAATGCGGACAAGTCGAGTCCCATGCACTTCTCAGCGACTCTGTTGGTTTCGAGAAGTTTGGCAAACTTCTCATTCTCCTTGCACTCGTTGATGGCTGCAATCGATGCGTTATAGTTGTTGACGTAGTTTGTGTAGACCTTGAGGTAGTCGGTAGTACGCTTGAAAATCTCTCCGAGCTGCTGCTTTGAGCCCTCTTTGAAACGATTCTCCATTTGAGTAAGTAGGTTGAAGTTTACATTTTTGATGACTTCGATCTGTGAGAAAATGCTCTTGACTTGGTTTGGCTGGAGTATCTTTTCGCATTCACGTAGATAGCATTCAATGAGGATCTCAAGGCACTTGACATACTTGCGCTCAGTAGCAAGGATCTCCTTGACAATGTCATTACGACGGAAGAGTGGATATTGACGCCAGAGTCTCTTACGTTCCATTTTACCTTTAGTTCTGGCCTGTACTTTACATAGTCCACGATATGCCTTTGGATTGTTGGCAAAGTGTTCTTCGTAGCTTCTCATACGTTGACGATGCTTCTCGAGTGCAACACGAACACGTCGACGTGCCAGCCATCCTCTAACATGTGCCTGGACAATGACCAACTTGCGTAGACTGTGTTGTTTTCCTCCATAATCGAATGATCCGCAAATAATTGCACCGCTCTTTGTCTTTCTGATGAGTCCACGCTCAATTTTAGTATCGGACGAAGACAACACAGAGGCCGAAGTAGTGGCAGTAACACCACCGGCGGGCACTGATGACGCCAGTGATCCATCCATTCCGGTGGGACGTGCTGTTGGTGCGCTTGTGAATCTCGCTCTAAGTGTACTGACACCTGTTCCACCTACTATATCGATTGTCGATGGTGTAGTTGTCGATCGGATGTCGACAGGCTTGATTCCAGCGCTCGAGCCATTGCTGCTGGTGTCTGTATCCGAACCGGAGTTGTCTTGGTTCAGTGATCTATGTGCGAATCTCGAAACTGGTGTGCCAATGATTGTAGCTCTTTTACCTGTGGCCAAAGCCATTGAGTTGATAATAGTTGGATCGATTTCCAACTGCAAATTTGATTTTACTTTCTGGATGAGCAAGAAGCTGACACCCATGATCTGTTTGAGATTTCCGTCGACGATATCTTTGGCGTTGCAACCAACGACTTTGATGTCGAGCACCTTTTCCATGAAGAGCAATGCCACCATGATATTATCGATTTTGTGCTGCAAAAACTTGGATTTCTCACATAAACGCGATACCTTCTTGCCAGAGACGATCTCAAGCAAATTGATGAGCATTACACCATCTGAAAAATCATTTGCCAAGTCCTTGACGACCATGCCTCTCTCTTGTAGATGTTGATTAATCCATTCTGTAAATGAATCCAATTGAATATTCTCCCAATTGGCATGTGAGCCAGATACATAGGATTTTGAAGTCATTGCTCCAACAACACTTTAAATATTATATATCAATTATAAAGATTTAAGAATCCAATCTATCAATTATATTATTTCTTTAATATTTCTATCTGGATTTCCTTTTGAAGTTATGAAATTTCAATATATATATATATTGGATTCTATTATTATTATTATTTTAATATTTTATCTTTCCAACTTCTAACTAATAACTTTACAATTAAATAACTAAAATTTAATGAAAGAATATGTTTGGTTAGTTAATTTAATTCAAATATATAAATTATAACTATTATTATTACTATTATTATTTATTATTTATTACTATTATTTTCCAACTTTAAAATATTAAATTTATTATTCCAGGTTTTTGTTAGAATGAAAACAGTCGGACTGTTTGATTTGGAAATTAATGACTGTAAATGAATGATTATAGAAGTAGCAATCACGTAGTCACAGCCACTGTCACAGTTACAGTTTATTTATAATATGAAATGATTTAGTGAGTCAGTGATGATGATGATACTGATGGTGATAATGATGTGATGAAAATGATTAAGTTTATCAGTTATTAAAAATCAATTAATATTTATATAAATAATAAATAATAATACATTATAAATATTTAATTGATAATATAATACTCAACTAATCAACTATCTATAATCTATTTAGAAAAAGTCAAGCAAAAGTAAATGTGATTTCCTAAGTGGTAAAGGGTTGTTCTACTGTTTTGGATAGTGTTGCTATTGATTCTGTGTGTTGCTATTGTTGTTTGGTCGCTGTCGTTGTTATCGTCATGACATTAATTGGTTTTTAGATTTGTTTTATTCTGCAGTGCTCCGCAAATATTATTCTATTGATATTTGGAATGAATAAACAACTACTGCTCACTACTACTGCTACTAAACAACTAATTAAACTAGCTATCCAATTTTATCCAATCTAATCCTCTCAATTCAAACCAAACCAATCCAATATCAAACACCAAATCCATTCATCCACACACACATCCAAAACATTACAGATGCCTTTCCAGTCATCTGTTTTACAGTTGTTTTAAATCTCTTTATTTTATACATCTTTTTTCCCACACACAACCAAACATATAAAGACAAATCCAAACACACAACAACTAAACACACACACACAACACATACACTCGATCCAATTTAAAAAGTGGTAGTGGGTGGTAAGTGAATTAAAACTAAAGTATGAGATGAGTTTGTTTTAGAAGTAGTAGAGGTGTGGGGTATGATAAAGGGAAATTGTCGCAATAATTTTAATAATTACTACTACTACAACTACTATATTAAAGAAATACTGGATAGCAATCATTATTGCTGTTATATTATTACTGATATTTCCTATAGTGGTATGTGATGGTGCATTGAGTAGATAATGTCTTGTATATCTATGCCTGCCTCATCTAGTTTGCCTCGTCATGACGACTCGTTCTTTCTTTTCCTATCAAACTAAGATAGCCTATCTAAAGCATTGAGTAACTGTTATACCAATCAATTCTTACTTTTCAATTCATCTTAACTTGAGCAGCAGCGCTGCTACTTAATTATTATAATCAATCCAATCTATCGAAGATCAAGATGATAATCCTTTCTTGTTCTTCTGTATAATTCTATTCTTTATATCTATTTCTATCTATTCTAGAGTATCTGTTTTTTTATTCTTTGTGTAATGTGCTATTACTCTTCTCTTCTTATTCTACAGATCTATAGAATATACAGATTAACTTTGCGACAGTATGTTTAAACAGATTCAATTGTACAATATGTATTTATTGATAAGTTTGCCACATGAACATGGTGAGACTAGCTATATCTATATTTTATTATTAAGTTAACTTTACCTATCCTTACTCTTTATATGATTTTGACTATGATTACAATATTGATACAACTTTAGTTATTTAACTAAGATTAAGAAAATAATAAATATAATATTAATATAATAATTATAAATGATAAATAACTAATAATAACTAAATAGCTTTAACATACAACAAATTATATCAAAAAAAAATAAAACAACAATAATAATAATAATAATATATCTTGTAAATTAACCTTACAGAAAGTAAAGAATTGCTATTATTGAAAGCACCAAAGCCAAAAAGCAAAAACAAAAAAACAAATCAATCCTGAAAATGCCCCACAACTCAACAATAACTTTTGATCAACCACCCACAACATTTAGTTTCTTCTTTTAAAAAATGTGTATAATAATGGGTTTCTGCTATATCGGTATCAAAAAATTTATCATAAAATTAATTGCCATTTTCTTTTAATTTGAGTGTTGTCTTTTTGTAAAAAAAAACTTTCACCATTCAAATTTATATGCCATACTGTATGTCTGCATTGAACAACTGCACCAACAACCTACAACAATCAAATAACAATTACAGCTACTCTCCTTATACTTATACAATAATACATCTAAATAAAAGGAAATCCAAGAATAAAGAGTGAAAAAAGGGTAATAGAAACGATTTGTTTCACATAGAACATAGGTGGAAAGAGCCCGAACTACATTTATTCGCGATTGGCTAATGTGTAATTACTATTGAGATGTTCTTACAATCTGACATGGATTAGGATGAAAATAGAATAACCAATTCATTTTAAATGGAATAATTAAATATACTGAAATAGAATACATACCACTAATATCTCTCGAAGTGGAATACATTTCAATTCCAAACTCCTTTGGTAATATTTGTACAAACAATTGAGGAGACTCAGAAATATATTTATCACATGGTAATATATACATTGTTACATAACGAACCAATCGAATTAAATCTGAAGGATTCTGTTTCTGAGTCTTAGATTGAATAGAACTAAAATAAATGTCTTACTTTTATAAAACCCTACTGTTGGTTTTCCTAATTGTGGTATTTGTAAAATCGAGGAAAAACCAAATTTATTTTAATATTAAAAAAACTACAAGAATAATTAGTGATCTAAGTGTCATGGAAACTCGGATTGTTTGGCCGGAGTTTGAACTGGGGAATGCAGTGGTTGTGAATGGTGAGAATGATGAAGAGCTCGATGATGGATAAAGACTGGTTGTATATGAAGTGGTTGTTTGGCCTGATGAAGTGGTTGTCGAATTGGGGAACACACTACACAAAAAACTTGTTCCATTTCTACATGTATAGCAATATTGACTAAAAGAATATCCATATCCACTATGACAGTCGGATAATGAATAATAGAAAGAACCTTGTATAACACCATTCGAGATAGATAATAAATATGTAATATTTGTTGGAGGTTGGGTACAGAAATCACTATAAGTACTATTAAAACAAATACCATTAATATCACGTAATAAAATGAATATTGTTTTTACTTACCTGCAAACTCCTTCGGGTAAAGTTACACAACTTGATTCTACTTCGGATGAAGAGCATGAATATTGACAATTACTACATATTTGATAATAAGCATCTGATTTTATAATGAAAAGTTGAATAATAAATATTCCAACAATAATTGTATTTAGTTTAAACATTACATGTAAAACGATAATAAATTGATAGTATTGAAATGACTGACTTTAGAGTGAATGGTTTTGGAAAACTAACTGTCGGTTTTTCCCATCAATTTTTTTGAGTAAAGTAAATCGAAAAATAAAAATATACTGTCATTTCGAGATTGCTATTTTATATTTCCTCAATTAACTTGATAAGGAAATACAAAAATTTGTCCTATCGAATTCGAAAAAAAAAAAAGTTGGAAAGGGCGAATTCCTTATTTTCTGGTTCTTTCCTGATAAACATTCGGTTGACTCCCTCATGAGAACAAAATACAATACATATTTTAATATTTAGATAAAAAAACTTGATCGATCCAAACAAGACTAAATTTCTTGCAAGAGGCTAGCACGACTTGACATCGTATACAAAGACAAGTATGATAGTTATAAGGATTAATGATACGGAGAAAAGAGCAATCCAAAAGGCAGGATCTTTTAATAGTCTGACAATGGATGAGATTCTTTTTTTTCTAGCGAGAAGATTATTGGCCCATCTTTTCATTTCATTGTCTTCAGTTTTCAGTAGATTACTGAGGTATACCGAGAGGCAATTAACTTTTCTATTCTTCAGTAGCCATTTCGCCAATTGAAAATTCTTGATATATTGATCTGTTATTGTAAAATCATTGCACTCGGATCGATTGTCATATAGCCATTCAACAATGTGCAAGTTGCTGTGATTTACTGCTGTATATATGGCATCTGTTGTGCAACCTTCAGTTCGATTCTGGTGCAGCCATTTGATTAGTTCAAGGTTAGCTGGAAGCCTTGCAGCTTCATCCATTGCTTTCGTTGTGCACCCTTCAGTTCGATTCTCATGTAACCAAAGAAGCACTTCAAAATGACCGAATGCGGCTGCATAGTCCATTGCTTTCGTTGTGCACCCCTCTGTTCGATTTTCATGCAGCCAACGAACAATATCGATTTGACCCGATTTTGCAGCCTTATCCATGGCATCCGTGGTACAACCCTCTGTTCTGTTGTAGTGAAGCCATTCAACAATATCCAAAAAGCCTAGCTCTGCTGCGTTATCCATAGCAGACGTAGAACAGTGATTATCACCAAAATTGTTGTGATGTAACCATTTCAAGATTTGAAGGTGACCTCTTGCTGCCTCATCCATGAGTCTATGTTTGCAATAAACCAAGTCTTTTCTATTGCATTTCTCCAGATATTGAAGGATATGCATATGATTATAAGCTATTGAATAGTAATACATATAATTGCCAATCCTATCTTGGGGTCTATTCTCATCAAGCCATTCAATCATATCCGATCTTCCAACTAATGCCGCAGAGTTATATACTCCACAATAAGATCTCATATCTCCCAGCTTATCAGAGAAGAGCTTCATCATTTCAATGTCGTTGGAGAGTGGTGAAAACTTGAGAATCACCCTGTAGTAATAAGGCATGAAAGTTCTGCCAATGTTAGAGGGTCTTGATTCCACAAGTTCCAAGAAGTAATCGATTATATCCACTCGGCACGAGTCGAAGCTATTGATAGAAATCTCGAAACATCACATCTCATTGCTTCAAAGTATTGCCTGAACTTTTGACTGGCACAGAGGTATCGAATAAAAGGCAATGCCTCACTTCCCGATCTTTGAATAGCAATCTCAATCCATCTTGCTTTAATGTCGAAATAAATGTCAGGACTCGATTGTTTCAAGAAACTACTCGACTTTTCCCATCGGTAGAATAGATCATGATATCCATTTCCAATCATCGCCTCTGGACTCCGAAGCAAATCCTTCCATCGATACTTGGTTTCACATGTTGCCTTCCAAATGTAATTACTTTTACAGTTACAACAAAGTCTATTGGTTATCTCTTTCTTTAAAACTCTATTATTAAATACCGACATAAACAATGATTTATTCATTTTCCAAATTTGTAAATATATATATATCTCTTTCAGTTACTATATATATATATCTTTGATCTTTCTGGCAAGGACACACCCAAATTTGATAGTTTCCAAATTTAACCATTTTTTCGAATTTCATTGTTTGAACACCATCTACTTTGGGGGTTAATGCTAGCATTAATTAAAATATCATCTGAACTTGTTTGATGACATCAATTTGATAAATAGATAGATAGATAGATAATGTCAAGTCACACAAATATAAATATACAGAATAGACTAATATGGATTGAAGAGCTAACAAACTTACATTCACAACTATCTTTACCTTTAAAGATAAACAATATTATTCAATCTATAAATAAGCAACTTTATAATGAAAATGATACAAAGTTAACAACAACAGCAGCAACAACGACTACAACAAAAGATAATGAAAATGATGAATCATCGAAAGATACTAAACAATTTATATCACCAAATGATTTAGATATGTTGGATTTCAATGATAATGATAATGATAATGAAACTAGAGATATAGATAATAATATAAAACAACTATTAGATAATATAACTAATAGATATAATGATTTTAATTTCAAGAATTACTCTATCTAATAATAACAACAACAACAACAACAATGTTAATTCTGCTAATACTACAACAACAAATACTAATGTTAATGTTAATATTAATGTTAGTCAGTTAATATTGAATCAAATACATTATATAGTCATAATACTAGAAATATTAAATTCATTAAATAAACTTTTAATACAATATAATGAAATACTTTCATTTAATGTAATTATCAATCATTCCAATCGATCATTGACGCCATCGTTTATTAGCATGACAAGCATATTAAGTTAACTTTAACCTTCTTCTTTTCTATTGTATCGTTACGTACTCATAGAATCAAAAACTTATTAAACTATCCTTGGATATTGTGATATGCTGGGGAGTATCGCCTATGCTATTGCGCGGAATTGGCATTCCCATAGACAAAAAGAGTTGGTCTTGTTAATGGTAAGTCTCATTCCAACATCCAGCACTGTAACACCCCTGCACTAACCAATTTGGTATAATGAACTAACTCATCAATTATTACACTTCTATTCATTCTACCATCAGAGGAACTGTATGTCTTGAATGAGGAACAGGCTAGATTCTACAGTTGGCAAAATAACTCGCCGTTTACATCCTACTATCTGTTTGGTGTAGTAAAGAATATCATAAAGCTCCGAGAAGAAAACCTTGACTTAAACTCCATTATTATATCGAGATACCTGTCGGATATATTCGCGTCGTTTCTCCAGCTTATCAATATGTCGAAGCCTGCCAGCTCGCTCAGTGGCGACGATAAGCTCTATTGTGGCCAGCAGATTGATAAGATCCTCTTTGGAGTGTATCCAGAGTTGATTTTTTGAGTCGCTGACCATGCTGCTGTCAACGGCTGGCTCTCTCGACCCTTCCACCCGCCAGCCAGTGGCGCCACCTCAGTGGTTTGTCAAATGTGTCAGCTTGATGCTATCAAAGTGTCTGACACGTCCACAGTCTATGAAGATCGTGCTCGATACCGTGCTGACGCCGCAGCCAGGTAAGGACATGACCAACTCTATCAACTCGATTGTCAAGCTGGTCAGCTCCATACCTTCGAATCTCTCTGCCGACGAATACCTTCAAAAGATAGCGCCACAGATACTCGATATACTGCACCTCAAAAGACCGACATGGCAAAGAGCGTATCTTTGAGGCAACCATCCTGATTATCGATCGACTTATACAACTATATCCAGAACCAACATCAACCCATATACTACAATCAATCATCAAACCACTGATACAGTTCCAAAGCTCAACAGCCACATCAACCGCACCAGAACAAACCGCTTCAATCGTCATCAAAAGAGATCGATATCTTCTATTGTATTGAAGACATCCATATGTTGCTGACGAAACTATCAATGAATCAATATCTTTTAAACTTTTTGACACCATGTAAGTTATAGAGCCATCAACTTGTTGTTGAAAGTATATTAACCATGAGTTCTCTGACAGATATACCGACACTCTTCCAACTACACTGCTTCCTTTCAAAGTCTATATCTTCGCTCAAAGTATCTTGTAAGAGATATTGTCAACCTATTTCAAATTCTACAGCCATTCTGTTTCACAGTTGAAGAGATTGATACTTCCTCCTGCAGAATTGGTGGCAAAAGCACGCAAATCAAAGCAATGAAGCTGAGGACGCTAGTAGTAGTAGAAAAGCTGACAAGTCTTTGTTGGATTTGGAAGATAAAACTGGTGATTTCAGACAGTTCGAATGAGAATACAATGTGCTTATCGTTTGCCATGGGAGAGAATGGTGGAGTAGTTGCCAAGTACATCCCATACTACGATAGAGATTTCAATTGGGAGGCTGAATGTCTTGTTGGTATTCTGCAGCTGATGAAAAATGATCGACTGGCGGGAGATCTCTTTGTTGACCTGCTGAATGAATACTCACAGGTCGAACTGAATGTAAAAAAGCGCCACTCCAAGCAGTATTTTGTGTTGATGCAGTTTCTAGCGATTGTTAGCGAGTCTCTTGGTGCTGCCGCAATCAAGAATGTTGTACAAGTTGCCACACTTATTCGAGTCATGCTGCAGCGTTCGCTCGACAAGTTTGCAAAGACACCGACTGCTGAGGTTGATGAGGAAGAAGTCGACTCGATCACCCTCTCACTGGGCATCCTCTCTTCCTTGCTCACTGGCCAGGTCAAGGTGAAGAAAGAGGAGGAGATCCTGGTATTTGACTTGCTGACACCATTGGAGCAACTGATGTCCTACCCTAATGAGATCATATCAACCATGGCCTCACAGTTGAAAACCATAATCACGGCAAAGCAACCAATATGGCTGGAAGAAGAAAACGAAGCTGGAGAAGGATCAGTTGGAGATGTAAAGGCGAAGCTAAAAGAGATTTTGGAAGATCTTTCCCACTCGCTGCTGCCCATCCGTGCACATGGATTGATTGAGCTTCGTAAGCTGGTATTGCAAATCGAAACAATCGGAGCTAGTACAAAAGAACCTGGAGAATATCATTGAGATCTTCAAGACACAGATAAACGATGACGACACTTTTGTGTATTCCTGCGCAATCAATGGTCTCACTGCACTTGGAGACATCTATCCTGTCAAAATCATTCCAATCCTGACTGCGCAGTTTAACAACACCAGTTTCAAGGAGGACCGCAGAATGAAGATTGGTGAGTCACTCGTCCAAATATCACAGCGTTGTGGAGACACCCTGCCAATATACGCCGGTCAGCTATTCCACTGTTTCTTCCTCGGCTGCAAGGACCCAAGTGTCGGAGTTTCGAGCAAGCAGTCTTTCCAATCTGGCCACACTCGCAGAGCTCCTAAAATATTCAATCGATCAATATCTAGTGGAGCTTCTCCATTGCATTGAGAGTATCCTTGTAAGCGAGCGCGAGATTGAAGTTCGTCGCGGAGCCATCTTTGTCGTGCAGCTACTCCTCAAAGGTGTTGGACTAGACGCTTTTGAGCTCATTCCAACTGAATTGAGGTCTCTCTACAACCTCCTCAAGACCGTAGAATCAAACGATCCCGATCAAATCTGCAAATATCATGCCAGAAATGCCCTATCTGAACTGGATACAATCACAAGGCAATTTATATTCCCAAATTCAAAATAATAAAAAAAGATTAATCAATCTTTAAAAAATTAATATGGAAAACTCAATTTTTTAATGCATGGTTTTTTAAATGGATGTTTTGATTATTCACGAAAAGAAACACTTCGCATCACATTTATTTTGATTTGTTTTTTGATTAAAAGTCACAAGAAGCACACTATTCATAAAACCAAATTTTCAAATAAATTAAAAAAATTTAAAAAACTAATCTAATCCAACACACCCCATTACACTCACATAATAACACACACATCCATTTATTAATCATCCATCTTATTATAACACTTTAAAAATACAATAATACAAAAAAAAAAAAGCAATCATTTAAAAATAAATATACCAGACAAAAAAAAACAAAACAAAGAATAGAATAGAATAAAAAACAATAACAAGAGTAAGAACTTAAACTTTAGTTTATAATTAATTTAATTTATATTAATCATTATTATATTATTATATTTTATTATTATTATTAGTATTTTTTGACTTTCTTTTTTCAGTTTGTTTTTTACTATTGTTGTTGTTGTTGTTTTACTTTTTGCTTAGTCATATTCTTGTAACCATATATAATTATTGTAACAATACTATTGTCTTTAAAACCCGTACACCTGCGCTGCACACTAAACTAAATCAAACATCGCCCCAATAATTCAAGTTAGCTAGAGACTCATCCATCAAATCAATAATATAATAACTAATCAGCCAATCAAAACAATCAGTTACTTCAATCATTAACATAATATTCCAAATTATCTGAGAATATTTAAATTTAGACACTTGACCCTATCTACCTTACCTACACCTAATACTATCCCTCCACTCAGCCACACACACACATATCTACTTTTTGTCTCTTGATTATAGTCGCCTCCAATTCTGTCTGTCTATACTGATACTGATATTGATCAGTTGCTATTCAAGAAAAAACCTTCTATTAAACGAAACCAAAGCGCGCGCGTCTTTATTGACATTAAGTGAATCTAACATAGTTTTAAACTAAATAGTTGGATTGTTGCAAAAGGCTAACCGACGTAGTATCCCCTCCACAACACACCACACACGCACCACCCTCAATTCAGAGCTTCAGTACAGCACACAATTTGTGTTGTTCAAGAGTCGGCAGCCATGATGGAAGAAACCATTATAAAGAGGATGTAGAATACTCAGATGAGGACGATGATGAATTAGATGAAGATAATACACAATCTGATCCACTAAGTCGACCAACAATGGATAAGTCACTAGCTGCAAAAATGTACATAGAACAATATTATATGAACCAACAGAAATCCGCTAAACAGAGACTCTCAAGGTATGTCACATAAGTTCAACTGCCCGATTGAATGGACAATCACTAACTAAATATCATTCCTATCATGACAGGCGTAAAGACTTGGAGCAAAAAATGGAAAAATATGAAACTATCATCAAAAGAACAAAATGATCTACTGAAAGAGCTTGACAAGAAGGAGTCTGAATATATGAGATTGAAGCGTGTAAAGTTGAAACGCTCCGACTTTTGAGGTACTCAAAGTCATTGGACGTGGTGCTTTTGGAGAAGTTAGCCTCGTTCGTCAAAAGGAAAATGGAGAACTTTTTGCCATGAAAAGACTTTTGAAATCTGAAATGTTAAAGAAAAGAACAAGTAAGTAAAGAATGAATGATTATTTGAAAGATCCAACCTAACAAATCAATTCTTGGCTTAGGTTGCACATGTAAGAGCTGAAAGAGATGTCCTTGCAAATGCAAACAATGAATGGGTAGTGCGTCTTTTCTACTCGTTCCAAGACGAAAACTACTTGTATTTGATAATGGGAGTATCTACCAGGTGGCGATATGATGTCGCTCCTGATAAAAGTTACGATATATTTACTGAGGATCAGGCAAGATTCTAACATTGCGGAAACCTTGCTTGCCATTGAGCTCGTACACAGCCTTGACTATATTCATCGTGATATCAAGCCTGACAATCTCCTGTTGGACAAGAATGGACATGTTAAACTCACTGACTTTGGTTTATGCACTGGATTCCATCGTCTTCACTCATCTGAGTTTTACAACAAGCTCGTTGGAGACGCTATGACTTTTGAAGATGCGTCTAGTTTCTGAAACTCAAATCACGCAAACTGAAAGAATTCAATCGTGGAAGAAAACAAGAAGAGAACTGGCGTATTCAGCTGTCGGAAACACCAGATTACACTGCCAGAAGTATTCTTTACAAACTGGATACGGAAAAGAAGTAGATTGGTGGTCTCTTGGTGTCATTCTCTACGAGATGGTTATTGGACATCCTCCATTCCTCTCAGAGGACACCCACTCAAACATGTTTAAAGAATTCTAAACTGTAAAAGAAAACTTTGGTATTCCCATCCGACCATGGTGTATCAAAAGAATGTATAGATTTAATTAAAAAGTAAGTTGTAGGCAAACGCTCAATCAAAATCTCATTTTACTTACACTTCGAACAAACAGGTTGGTTTGTGAAAAAGATAGATTAAAGAATGCAGAGCAAATTAAGAAGCATCCATTCTTTAGAGGTGTAAATTGGGAGAAGATACGTCAACAGAAGGCACCATTTATTCCAGAGTTGAAGAGTCCAACTGACACTTCAAACTTTGACGAATATGAACCAAACGATGATAGACATCTCGATAAACAAACAAAAAACCCCACCACGTTACGGAAAGTTGGTTAAAGAGAAAGATCTAGCATTCATTGGATATACTTACAAGGGATTCGATGCTGTCGACAAATCACCATCACCCAACAGAAGAAATGTTGAGACTATTTTCAATAATGGAAATACCAGTACAACCAAATAACTGTTGTTAATTTTAAATTAAAATTTGCTTGCCACATTAACTTTTATCCAACAACCACAAAATCACCTTAATATTAACTGTACACACACAAACCATACCCTCCAATAATAATTATAAGAAATTAATTATATCAATAAATTTAGATTTAACGAAAACATATTAATTTATATGAACATTTACTATTACTATTTTGTTTTAAATTATATATATTCTATTGTTTTTTATTTATTTAAATCTTTTGTTCTCTTCTTGGTCTTTCTTCGTCTTCTTTTGGATCTTGTAGTTCTTTATAAAGTTGAGCAGCATCATCAATTTCTTTCTTCCTTCTTCTTTGGTCTGCTCTTGTTCTTATTGTCAACTTTAACTTGTGTTGATTTAGTTTGTGGTTTATCACGTTTGGCGTTGTGTACTGTTAAAATATTGTTGTTGAAAGACTTCTTTGGTTCGGATGATGGGTCTCTCTGTGCTAGTTTCTCTTCTCTTTCTAGTTGTTTTCTCTTACGTTTCGATAGTGCCAAGAGTTCGCTGCTCTCAATCTCGAGGAGCTTAACTATACGCTTGGCATGATCCTTAATAAGCACGCTTACCATTGACTTTACAGACTTCCTCCAAGGTAGTGTTGAGTTTGGTAGCGTTGATCTTTGTTTTGATCTTGTCGACTGCAAGATGTGAGATTGCAAAATTGAAAATGTTGGCCATTTGCAAGAGGATAGCTTGGTGTTGTCCGTACTTCTTTGTCTCGAGTGACTCAGTAAGAGCATCGCTCAGGGTATTAACAAAGACATGGTATACCTCCAGCAATCCAACGGCATTATCTTGATATGATGAGCTCTTGACCATGAGTCCAATGATTTCGAGTAACTTCTTGAATACATAATCGTTGGCACCACTTGAACCAGCTTTCATCAAGTCTCCAATGTGTTTGGACATGAGTTGAGGGAAACGCTGAGAGAATTCGGTGATAAAAGTGAGAATGACAGTGTTGTTTTTTGTTTGTGATATTTTCTTTTTGGAGCAATTGAGCTAGTTCTGCGTTGAGGGTATTGAGATCAAAGTTTGTTGTTGGCCAAAAGGACACGAACACACAAGAAAACAGCGTGTCCAGAAAGGAGGAATAAAAATGGTTTGTTCTTCTTGTCCTCTGACTTCATTTTAGTGGAGGATTTAATGGTTTCAATACAGCTCTTGATCAAGTTGTTGATGGACTTGGTATCTACATCGTCGGAACACTTCTTGATGGCACTGAGCTTGCTCTTGAAAATGGAGACGAAACGGTTGGAAATGGATGGTTCTTCAGAGTTGGCAGCATTGATCATCAATGGAAGTGCTTGGAAAAAGATGGAGTTTGGTGCAGCGCTTGATTTTTTAATGTAGATATCGATGAGATCAATCAAACGAATCTTCAATGTCATGGTCTTTGTCTTGATATTATTGAATTTGGCTTTCTCTTGTTTCTTTCTTCTAAAGATTTGCTCGAGATAGTTGTCAAGTTGTCTGGCTTCCTTGGCGGTTGGTGGCTTAGCATCATCCATCTCGTCATCGTCTTCCAAAAGTAAATGTGGACCAAGACTCTTTTTGATTCTGGCCACAATCTCTGGATCAACTTCATCGTCATCATCATCAGACTCCTCTTCGATTTCTTCTTCCTCTTCCTCTTCTTCTTCGTCCTCCTCATTGTCTTTCGCTTTCTTTCGGCATCGTTACTCTCGTCATCTGCATCTTCTTCATCATCATCTTCAATTGGTTCAAATTCATCATCTTCTTCATCGTCATCTTCGTCCATTCCATCGAAAATCTCAGTGATTGGGGCAGAGATTGTGTTCAGGATATGCTCCAAAACTGGGAAGGTAATATCATCGGAGAAAACAGAGAAAATTAACTTGACAACTGAACGCAACAATGTTTGAGGCTTGTCGAGGAGTGAAATCAAGATATCAACTAAAATCATAAAGGCATTTGGTCCATTCTTCTTGGCCTTACGCAATCCAACCAATTCTTCATAAAGCTGCGACAAGATCCTCAATGATCTCAGAGATTTCTGATGGTTCGTAGAGATATTGAAGGGAGACATGGAGGAACAACAACTCGAATGCACGGGTTTTGGATGGTTCTCTTCTCGATTGGATTTTGTTGGAGGACAGTGATGACCTTTGTCAACTTATCCAATGGCTTGAAACCGATGGGCAGTGGTGTGGACAAAGAGTGGCTTGATCTCAATTGATTTTTGGAACTTGACTACTTCAGAAACCCAGAACTCACCATTGCTCATGGACACCATCAACGAGTGGCTGATGAACAAGGTTGTGACGTGAAAGATTTCGAGGACAGATAACAATTTGGATCCACATTGATCTCTAGTCTTTTGTTGTAAATCGATGGTTGGCTGACGACTGAGGAGCTCCTTGGTGAATTCATCATCAGTTTGTTTTGATTTGGTGGCTGGTGCTTTTTCTTTTGGCAAAATAGAAGGAGTGGAAGTAGAGGAACTTGAGAATATTGATAATCCTTGATTGTTGGCGTGCAAACAACATCCATTGGGTGACGCAAAATCTCCTTTACAACATGACCTAATTGTGTGAGGATCCAAGTACGGAAATTCAAAATACGGAGTTGCTCTTCGTTGTATTGTTCATTGTCAGTTTCGCTCTCGGCTGGATCTTCAGAGTTGTCTTGTGGGGCTTCGACACGAGCAGCTGTGCTTCCAACTGAGACATCTGGCTCATAGAAGCTGTTGAAAAGAGTGTTGGTATATTTGTTCATTGTTTCACTATCCATGTCTCTGAGCAATTCATTGATGATATCGATTGGATTCTGGAATACTTTGAGCCAGGTCCACTGAAATAAAGAATTAATTGTAAACGATGTTCTTTGGATATTTCTGCTGTTTTTGGAATTGTTTGGGAACTATCATTTTTGAAATCAGGTAAATAGTGTATTCTTTAAGATTCTACTTTGGTGAATATACATACAGCTTGGACACCAACTTCGTTGGTAAATATTGTCGGATTGCAATGATTGATTCAAATAGAAATTGAGGTGAACAGTGAAAATTGAAGCGATGGAATTGGCTGTAACATTGGAAGTAGAATGGCAAAATAATTGTAATCCCAATGATTTCTTAACTCTGGAATTTGTATTAAATAGATTGTCTAGATAAGATGGTGCAATGCATTAGAAAAATTATATTGAAGATGATGATTGATTAAATGTAAACATACTTTCAACAACTTTTTTCCAAAAACTCGATGACTGAAATATTTTCTGGAAGATTTTGGAGAAGGATTGCAAAGGTGTGTGGCCATACTTTGTGTACTCTTGGATGAGTGGATACTGATTTAGCATAGATGATCTTTAAAAACTGTATATTTGATTCGTTAAATAGGAGCTATGACTCCATCCATTTTGTGTGCTTTAAAAGTTTGAATTTCTAAGAATATGTAATGAATAGATTCGATTCTGTTAGTGACCCTGCAATATCACCATCCAATCAACCAATATTTACCTTGTATCTATTTGATAATGATAATATTAATAAAATTAAATCTGGAGTATAGTGTCGATGCTCTCTGGAATGAGTTGTTTGATAAAAGGGAGCAGTTTGTCAAAGTTATCGGTTGAAATCTGTTCGGTGAGTGCTGTAATTACTTCGTATGCCAGCTCGGTGTATGCTGCACGCTTCTTTGAAATGTATATCAGTTGTTCCAAGACGGCCTCAATGATGTTGTCGGTGTCTGGCTGGTTGGCATTGTAGATGGACGACTTGGTGGGAGCACGCTTGATCAACTTCCTGGTCGATACGACCGGACTTGATGACGCCATCAAACCAAACATACGACCAAAGAGTGCCTCACGCTCTGAAAATCCACTGGCACCGGTCATGTCCATGGCGGAAGTGAGATAATTGATGAACCAGTTGATTGGGATGACGGGCAGTGCGTTCAAGAGCTCAGAGAGCGCCAATGAGAAACCCATCTTTGTAATATCACGTGTCGATGCCAAACCGCCAAACCAAACGCTGAATCGAGTAGTTTAACTCTGGTGAAAAACTCAGTGTTGACCTCCTTGGTTCTATTTTCCATAACCTTTGGAACTGTTGATCGTATTAATATCATGCTAACTAACTAGCGCTACTATCAATCATGCCTCGTTCTTCCTTCCTACACCCATCCACCTCCCCTTCTTCTTTCATGATGACATGATTACCACCGTGACTACTACTTACCATATCTCAATACGCTTGTGTGATCCTCTGGCTTGAAGTCCTCTTGTAACTCGGTGAGAGTGACAATGAGAGTGGAGATTCCTTTGATACGTGTTGATTCATCTGCAGAAACGATGTCGTAGAAACACTGCAAGATGTTCGTCTTTCTTCTTCATTTCAATATCGATCTGATCAGCTAGATTGTCCATGCTTTCGGACATAGTCAATCTTGGTCTAGAGAATTCCTCTTCCTTTGCAGAAGATGATGATTCACCCCAACTTCTTATTGTTATTGTTTGGTGTTGTTGTTATTTAACTTTGTATTATCTTTAGCCATCTTTGCATCTACTTATATATTTGATCCTTTTGTGTTATTGTACTGTTGTTGGGTTGTGTTGTTATTATTGTAGGTGATGTGTGGGTGAGAGGGAGTGGATGTTTGTGTTGTTGGGGTTTATTGAATTAATAATGATATAGATATATTAAATTTGGAAATGATGTTTAACACACTAAAAGACAAAATCAATGATAAATATAAGAAATATAAATATCTTTGTTTGTTTTTTTTCTATATATATATAAATATTGTTATTTAATA